>BQNB010008370.1:70282-84206 GCA_026074375.1 Tanacetum coccineum | reverse complement strand
GACTGGCATGGGTTTTATGGTAACTTAAACCTATTTTATACACGATAACACACACAAGCAGATAATCAGAAGATAAAAGAGCGGTCAAGCCAATTATAAGGAAATTGTATTAACCATGATTAATCTAATTAAAATGCAGGTTTGTTTAATAATGCAATGATTGACTTATCTTGAGGGGCATATCATTTCTAGATTTAGGCGGTACTTCTTCCTAAAATCTAGACACGCTAATTCTATCACAATTAAACTCATCCGCATAAAGCAAGCTTTTGTTGATTATAATCTATCTTAGGAGATTAATAATGGTGCTCTTATTAAACCCTAGCTCAACAAGACTTTACTAACTTATTGCTTAATGGATCTTTATATACTAGTAGTTCACTGTCCAAGTCCTTACTAAGGGAATCAGAACGTCATTAGTTGATCCCAGGTCACTTGCTAGTCCAACTTGTTTACTAAACCAATGGCAAGGATAAGTCATTATTTGTGATCCTATGATTCTAGATGTATAAATCGCGGATATAGAGAGCTATCCTAGCATCTAGCTAGCATAGTATTTTGCATTCCTAGATCTAGTTAAATGATAGGTTGCATACTTAAGCACGTGAATGATATAAATTGCTAAACATAATCAATAATCAGCGATAAATTAAGCAATCGAGATAAACAAACCAAACATTAAATCTTCATAAACATGGCTAATACCTAAAGGTATTAGCCCATAACCATTGTAATGAATACAAGAATAATAATCGAATCAACCAAGGTAAACTAACCGAGTTAAATGAATGATACCAAAAATCGAACGATTATTAGAGTATATATGATTACAAGGTGTTTCCTATGAAGTTAAGTACGTTGCTTGACCTTCTTTGCTCTTCTTGCCTTCTAAAAATTAACTTTTGTGGTTAGTGTATTGAAAATATGTTCAAGCACACCCTAAACTCGTGTTTAGGGATTTGTATTTATAGTGTCTGGAAATTCATCGATACGCCATATTGGTTGAGTTCAATACGACGTATTGGGGGTTTCTTGGAGTAGGGACCACGTTCAATATCTTCCAGAATCTTTAATTAATCTTCAATACGGCCTATAGAGTTATACTGCGTATCGCTATTTAATTCTTCGTGGTTTCTTGTGAAGTGCAGGCACAAATACGCCGTATCTTCCTTGATGGATACGGCGTATAGGTTGTCAGAACAATATCTTAAGATTTCTTCGTTTAGGCTCTAAGATGTGTGCCTTTTAGAATAACTTCACCAATTACTCTATAACTACTGCAAATAACAACTTTAAGCAATTAAGTACCAATTCATGCAATAATTATACAAAAATAGGTAAGAAACATGGGATAAATGATGCTATAAATGTGACGTTATTTGATGTCATCAAATATCCATCCATTTGAATCCTACTTGTCCTCAAGTAGACTTTGGAAAATTTATGAAAATGTATCCTAACCATAGTCAAGGATTTTTCCTTTAAGAATTAATTCATTCAATTACTAGTACACAACCAAACACCTCACGAAATAATAAGATGAAATCACTCAATTCACTCAACTAATCTATGTGGTGACATGTAACTAATTCGCTCAACTGCTCGGTTGTGACGAGTATTCTATCATAGGCTTGGCAAAGATACACATCTCCACCACTAAAGCTAAGGAGTGACAAGTCTACAAAGGTAAATTAGGTTTTTTAAAAGGTTCAAGGGTTTGATCACTCTTTTTAATCTCTATCGATACCAATATTCCAGAAAAGGTGACAAACCACATATATACATCCATAACAATGGAATAGACACACATGGTTGCATTCATTCCTTAACTCGAATAAGCTAAAGAATAGGACTAGTAGTCTTCACCAAAAGTTGTAAACCAGCAAGGGCGACAAACCACATATATACATCCATAACAATGGAATAGACACACATGGTTGCATTCATTCCTTAACTCGAATAAGCTAAAGAATAGGACTAGTAGTCTTCACCAAAAGTCGTAAACCAGCAAGGGCGACAAACCACATATACACATCCGTAATGACAGAATAGACACACATGATTGCATTCATTCCCCCACTCGAGTAAAACCAAGGGTTAGGACGAAGAGTGATATAGGGTAGGGATCTTTTAATCTTTCACCAATAGTAATAAACCAACAAGGCGGACAAAATCACACATACATGGCCATAACGACGGAATAGACATATGTGATTGCTCGCATCCTCATTCGAGTAAGACAAAAGGATATGGATTAGGAAAGGGAAAATAAATGTTGTTAAATAAAAAGAACAAAACATATAGATTAAGTCCAAACAAATAAGGTATAGTGTTGCTAATTACTTTCCTGACCATACCAATGAAAAGGACACAGAAATATAGACATAAACGTCTTGATCATAGATCAACAAAAACAACCTTAGTTGGCGTTCCCGTAATGGTCAACTCCCAATCATCCATACTATACATACTTTACAACATTAGTGGTGATATCGATCACTTTTATACAAGAACTACATGGTTAGGTTATTTCGACCAACATACAACAATACTCTACAGAATCACTTTTTTGTACTTTTCTCTTTTTTTGATTTTTTTTCAAACATATATACACTACAAATTTTGGTGTAATTTCACCATCTTCACGATCATAATGAATCCAGATAATTTATCCATTCTTCTCTATACTTCAGATGTAAATAATAATTTGTGAAAGTAGTAAAACACACTAAAAAATTAAGATTTAAAAATATACACTACTTTCACATTCCCATTGCATTGTGCAATTTTCCCGACCTAACTGTAGATAGAAATTTCACACACGTACACAATTGCATTGTGCAATTTTTCCAACCTAACCGTAGATAGAAATTTTTGCATTGCGACACAGAAAATACAATACTTTACACAAAAGCAACTAGCAACCGATTAAGGAATTAATCTAATAGGATAGGCTAAGGTGTAAAGGTGTAACGAAACAAATATTTGGTGTAAGAAAAGAATGGAATGGCTTAGCAGGATTTTCTAGGGGTATCTTACTCTAAAAATAAGAGTAAACAAAAGGGTTTATACGGGGCTTAACTAACCAGTGTAGTTAGTTAATATCACAACATATATAGGCTTTTTGGGTGTAATCCTAGAAATTTACCAGTTTAGAAATTGTCACTCCATCTATTAAAAATAATACTTATTATTGTGGTCTCAAATAGATATACCAAGCCAAGTTCTAAAGCTTACAACATCACCGACACACTCATAATTTTGTAGAATTTGAGTAAACACTTGGAAATGGATAAGGCTAAATTCTCACAATATCTAATAAGGGTTATGTGTGCGGGTTATGTAACTAATAATTTCACAAAAGTATACTTAAAAAATTCTTAAATTTAGGCATAGTTTAAGCATTTTATTGTGAAAATATGGACAAGTAAGTGTTCTAATTCTTCTCCTCTCACTTGAAATATACAACAACCTCGTTGTATAAATATAACATTAAGGATAGGAAATTAAAAGAATTAGAACGAGAAACTCCCCTAGGATTTGCTCGGTATGATCCTTCATGTTGTGTTTATCAGCAAGATTGTGTGTTGTGAAAGCGTCTGTATTCCAGCATGACTACAACACACAGAATTCCAGAATATAAATACTCCACCAAAGTCATCGTTTTCATTCAGTAAGGTCCTGTTTTAGATATAGGAAAAATTAATGCAATTCTATCTCCGGTATTTGTTGGTTAGATAACAAAATCCTATAAATGTAAAACTATACAAGAAGTCGATACGTCGTATCCATGTTTCCGGATATGCCGTATTGAGACCTGTAAGAAAAATTCTAAGTACGAATCAGAAGTCAAACACGCTGTATTTATTTAATAAATACACCATATAGACAAATCCGACAATAAAGTTTAAAGTGCAGAAAAATAAAGACGGGATAATGTCCAGATAGTCAATACGCCGTATCCATTAGGGTAGGATACGCCATATCGGCAGTCTGGGAAGACAGACTCAATAAAAGTTTAAAAATTACATTTCGGGTTGTCTCCCGGCACCCCTTTGTTGAAACATCTTCGAATCACGACTTTAATCATTATGACGAAATTTTTTATAGTGAAAGATTTACCGTGTATATTATGATACGTTTCAAAGTTCTCATCAACCTATTAGGAATAGGTATCAACATTAGAATCAAGTCGTGCTCGCATTCTTTAATAGCAACATACTTCTCTGTTGGTCCAAAAGAGTACTTGATCATCTCAAACCTTTTAATTTTGCAAATCGGTGATTCTTGACAGGGATTTCCAAGAAAGTCGACCTATCTTCATATTCCTTAATGTTAGAATGAAAAGATGATTATCGGAACCAGTCGTGTCAAGGGTTGTCGATGCCATGATTATCATTTGGCTCCCTTTCTTCATGAATATCTCCTCGTGATTCCTTCCTACATGATTGTTAAATGTTCTATAAACATCTAGGTAAGGGTTATAGTTAGCATCGATATTAGTGTTTCCTTATGCCTCATTTATATGATTTCTCCAATTAGAGAGCGAAGACATTCATGCCTTCATTCATCTTTCACACAATATTCTTCCCGAGTTTAACCAATAACCTCATTATCAAGCCCGTCGGCCCTCTCGCGTCTTTGAAGCATCTTTTCAACAATGCCCATACCAAAATTTATCTACTCTTGAGTTGCATCGCCCATGTCTTCTCGTAGATGGATTTTTGCTCAAAACTTCCTCTTCTAATTTTCCATCTACCAAATCATCGTATCATTTGTAATCTTAAAAGTAGGTCATGTAACCAACTCGAACCATCCCCGATAATTCTCCTCCATTGCAGAATCCTTTATCATTTAAATTGCAATTGGGCCATTTAGCTTTCCTATTCTTGAAATGAATAGGCTCGCAAATATGATGGATGGCCATCAATGGAATTCCTTTTTACGAATGGTTCACTCGGGAACCCATGGTATTCCCTTGTTTCATTCGTCCATCCATTCATTTTTAAATTCATCATATGTCTTGAATCTGAGGATATCACTAGTAAGTAAATCGGTATCAATTTTGAGAAGGTAATTGAATTTGTTGAATGCCTTGCATATAGGTGTCTCGAAGTCAAATATGTCAGTCTTGATCCTAAAGATTTCAGCAACTTCATCCTTATCAATTGTATTTTCATTATCAGGATCGGAAAATTCTTCGTCAATAAGTTCCACTTCATCGTTGCCTCTTGTCCAATAGATTCACAATGCATTCTTTGTATTTCAATCCATCGTCTTATGGTTATATAATTTCGAAGCTAACCATTCAGCAAATTCAACATCAAATGGATCATATTCCTTATCAGCATCAATTCCTTGTGTCACATGTTGTTTCTTTATTTCCATATATCAAATTGTTTCTTGAAGCTTCAAACTAACCATTTATTACTCCTTCTTTGACCTTAACATCAACCTTCTTATGATCACCATATATTAAATCAATCCATTGCTCAACAGTGACATCCATTAGCCTCACCTATCTTTTGTTAACGAAAATTACTGCTTCAGCGTAAATTCCATCATTCTCATTATAGCATACTCGTGGTTCATAAACATCAAGATCCTCATCATACGAATCATCCTCTTCTTTCTTTCACATGGAAGGCAGAAGCCCACGTATTCAATTACTAAGAAACAAATCGCTCATCCATTCCACGCAACGTTGAATCATTAAAAAATAGTTCCAAGTGGTGTATTGCAAGCGAACGAATCATCATTGATCTTGAGTAATCCAAGTTTTTTGAATCCTTCCTTAATCTTCTTCATCTTTGCTACAGAAAAGAACCAAAAAAATCATTAGTAGAACCAGTTTGGGAAAAGGTATATGGATAAATTTAAGCTCGAATTCGGATACGAAAATTTTATCTATGTTGTTGTATCAAATGATCGATACGCCATATTCTATGGATACGAATACGCCATATAGATATGTTGAACAAAATACACTGTATTGGTTTAGAAAGGTTGATACGTCGTATTCAACTTGGTGAATATGTCGTATAGTTGTTCGACGTTCAGTAAACAGAAAGAAAAAACAAAACAAACAAGCACACAAAACAAAATAAAAACAATTTAGGTGAAATGGATGATGCGAACACTAAGAATTAAAAATTGCTACACTAATTTTAAATTACCAAACTAAATGCAAATTAATCTAAGATACTCTAAACTAAAAATACTAATAAAATAAGAATTAACAACTTTACTCCCCGGCAGCGACGCTAAAAACTTGATGTGTCGTTAGGCGTAGGTATTATTTATTATCAAGTTTTACATTTATATTTTGTCGACATTACCTGAAAACAACACTAACGGGCAGTGTACCTGAGTAGTTGTAGCTTCGTTGGTAAGTAGGGTGTCGATCACTAAGAGCGAGAGTGTTAATTTCTAAGTCTACCAATATTTTAGTTATCTATGTTAGTTTTAATCTATCTAATCTATGTTAAACCTATGCTAAACCTAATTCTAACGGGTAGAGAGGGTTTTTAGTCTGAGAGACTGCCACGGGTTTTGTGGTAACTTAAACCTATTTTAGACATGATAACACACGCAAGCAGATAATCTGAAGATAGAAGAGCGGTCAAGCCAATTATAAGGAAACTGTATTAACCATGATTAATCCAATTAAAACTCTAGTTTGTTTATTAGTGCAATGATTGACTTATCTCGAGGGGCATATCATTCCTAGATTTAGGCGGTACTTCTTCCTAAAACCTAGACATGCTAATTCTGTCATAATTAAATGCATCCATATAAAGCAAGCTTTTGTTGATTATAATCTATCTTAGGAGATTAATAATGGTGATCTTATTAAACCCTAGCTCAATGAGACTTTACTAACTTACTGCTTAATGGCTCTTTATATACTAGTAGTCCACTGTCCAAGTCCTTACCAAGGGAATCAGAATGTCATTTGTTAATCCCAGGTCACATGCTAGTCCAACTTGTTCACTAAACCAATGGCAAGGATAGGTCATTATTTGTGATCCTATGATTCTAGATGTATAAATCGCAGATATGGAGAGCTATCCTGGCATTTAGCTAGCACAATATTTTGAATTCCTAGATCCAGTTGAATGATAGGTCGCATACTTAAGCACGTAAACGAGTATAAATTGATAAACATAATCAACAATCAACGATAAATTAAGCAATCAAGATAAACAAACCAAACATTAAAATCTTCATAAACAGGTATTAGCCCATAACCATTATAATGAATACAAGAACAATAATCAAATCAACCAAGGTAAACTAACCGAGTTAAACGAATAATACTAAAAGTCAAACGATTGTTAGAGTATAGATGAATATAAGGTAAACTAACCGGGTGTTTAGAATGTTGGAAATTAGAATGAGCTTATTGTTGTTCCGGGGATTGCTAATCAGAATGCAAATCAAAATGGGAATGGTAATGTTGTAGCAGCACGGGCTGAAGGTAATGGTAATAGGAACAACGAAAATCATGTAAGGTGTTACAACTGTAAAGGAATAGGTCATCTTGCTAGGAACTGCACAGTCAGACTAAGGAGAATAGATGCTGCTTATCTTCAGACTCAGTTGCTGATTGCTCAAAAGGAAGAAACAGGGATCCAAATCCAAGCTGAAGAGTTTGATTTGGTGGCTACCACAGGGGATCTTGATGAGATTGTGGAAGTCAATGCAAACTGCATTTTGATGACTAATTTACAGCAAGCATCGACATTGGGTAATCAGACTGACAAAGCTCTCGTCTATGACCCAAATGGACCTTCTGAGGTATACCATTATGGAAATTGTTATGATAATGATATATTAAATATGTTTACTCAATAGGAGCAGTATACTGAGTTACTCGAGCCTATTTCTGAACCATAACAAGTTCAACAGAATGACAGTAATGTTATCTCTACGGTTTTTAGTGTGGAACAAAGTTGGGGAATAGTAGAACAAAATCCTGCTACCGTTGAGGAAACACATGCTTTATATGATTCATTTTATAATAATTTGGCTATAGAGGTTGAGAAAGTCAACACGGCCAATCGTAAAATGAAAGAAACAAATGAAGAATTGACCACCGAGCTTGCTAGATATAAAAATCAAAAAAAATGTTTTGAAATCAATCAAGAAAAATATGATAAACTTGAAAGGTGTTATCAAAAGTCTGTTTATCAAGAGCAGTGTATTACTAAAAAGATAAATGCACTTCACTTAAGTTCTGCTAAGACGATAACGACTTTGAATGAGGAAATTGTAACTTAAATAACCAGCTTTCAAAAGAAAATTCAACTGTTTCTTATCTTCAACAAAAGAAGAAAAAGTTGAAGTCTATTTTCAAAATATGTGAAGACGAGCTTCTTGATAAACAAATTCGACTTGAGCAAAAGATAAAGGAACTAGATAATATTTTGGTCAAAACGGGTCAATCTATTTAAACGATGCAAATGCTTTCACCTAAGCCAGACTTATTTTACCACACCGAACAGAAAAAGGCATTGGGTTATCAAAATCCTTTTTATCTCAAGCAAGCTCAGCAGAAACAACAGAGTCTGTATAATGGCAAAGTATTATTAGAAAAGCATGATCCTCTTGCTGTGTATGATTCAGAGGAGATACTGCAACTTGCTTAAGAGAGTCGCCTAAAAATGAAACAATTGAACAAATAAATAAAACCGGCAAATTATGCAAAGATTAATCAACTTTCAGAGGTTTTAGTTTCTCAAAAGGCCAAGTCACGTGAAGAGTTATATTTTTCAAATACTTCCAAAATGGCCAGTGTTTCTAAATCGGTTTCCAAATCAATATTAATACCAAATGAAGAGTTTTCGGATGATACTTCTCCATGTGTTGCACGAAAATTTCTATATGAGGTAAAAGGCACCATTGTGACTCGTCAACGTGTTGTAAAATAAAAAATGACATTAGATATACACAATTAGTAGTCTTATGCTCATCAAGAGCTTTACAAAATTGTAAAAGATGAAAATTTCCCTATCGTTAACCAAGTTGATGCTAGAGTTCAAAATTTCAAAATACAATTTTTGAAAGAAGCAGCTAAATTTGTTCGAGACTTCAAATCTCTTGCAAAAAAAGCTGATGAATCTCTTGCTAAGGACAAGGCTTTAGAATATGAAATCGAACGTCTCTTGAGAGCAGTTGTTAGTCAAGATATTATGTCAATTGTGCAAAATCATTTTGTTGTAGATACATCAAATCTCCAAACTGAGTTTCATCGTATGCAAGAAAAACTTGAAACATGCATTATTAAAAAGGAAAAAGAATACGATGTTCTTTGGAATAATTGGTATAAAAATGTGAGGAATGTAAATATGATAAGATTTTGTATGATAAGCTTACAAATATATGCAAAACCAAATTGAACGGTTGCAAACTCAGTGTGCTTGGAATACCCTTGATCCTTTGTCTAAGAAACTAGAAGATGAGAATGTGTCATTAGAATGTCAGGTTCAGAATTATGCAAAATAAAATGAACATCTTAAAACAACATACAAGAACCTTTTTGACTCTATCAAAGTGACACGAGCTTAGACCAAATTAATAACTGACTCTTTGCAAGAAAAATTACATGACACCATTTATGAAAATGCTACGTCAAGAGCCCAATTATTTGATAAGGTTTCTGAACAAAAGGACACCACAAATGGTACGAGTGTGAATGCTAAGCTTGCAAAGCAAACAATCATGGGAATACAACCTTCAACTTCAGGAACAAAACTTTATTATGTAACTCCTCTTCCAAAATCTAAGTTTATTCCCAAGGTTGTTAAGTCGAATGCTTGTCAAAACCAGTCACTTCAAACTCGGCACCTTCCACCTGAGAATCAAAAGTTATGAACAATGTTAGAGTGATTGCTCCAGGAATGTTTAGGATTAATCCTTTTAAGACTTCTAGGGAGGAAACGTTTGTGCCTAACAAACCCGCTAAAGCAAGCGTTAGGACTAAACCGATCACTATTTCACAACAGAGTGTCATTCATAAGAAAAATGTGAATTCTAACTCAAATGGTTTGTCTTCTATAGGAGTAGATAGCATTGCTAAGACCATAAGGCCACAACCTAGGAGCAATACAAAGAATGATAATATTGCTGCAATTTTAGGTTATTCTTAGAAATGATCATATTGCTGCAATTTTGATGTTCGAAATGATATGTCATCAGAAGGCCACAACATTGCATCAAGAATAAAGAAGTTGAAGTAGAAGAACACCTTAGAAATTTACTAGATTCTAAGAATAACAAACATATGTCATCAGAATGTAATAACATTAAGCTTTCTATTCAAAATGATAAATCTAAAGTTGTTTGTGCTATGTGTAAGCAATGTTTAATTACTGCTAATCATGATGTCTGTGTGCTTAATTATGTGAATGATGGGAATTCTTGTGGTGATAAACACAATGCTAATGCTTCAAAAATTGCAAATCAAAAGAAACATAAGCCAAAGGTTAAGAAACCTAAAAATGTAGGGTCCAAAGAAAGACTTGATTCACCTAAGCATAGTAAACCTAGAATTTGCCTTAGGTGGTCACCAACTAGAAGAATGTTTGACCTTTAAGGAAAAATAATTGCATCTAGTGAATCTGAGTGTCAATCTGACTGCTCTAAAGGTGATAATGCATGTACTTCTAACCCTAAGGAACCTAAAGCATATGGTTTCCAAATTCTACCTTTTCTTTGGCATGTCGTTCAAATTTGTTTATGGTGCGTTGACTCAGGTTGCTCAAAGCATATGACAGGAAATCTAAAGCTACTCATAAATTTCGTCTAGAATTTTTTGGGAACTGTCCCGATTGGAAATGATCATATTGATGGCAAATTTAGTTATGGTGAGCTTTAATGGGGAATATATTGATTACTAAGTATAATTTCGTAAGGGCCCTTAGGTCACAACCTATTCTGGGTTCGGTTGGTATTTTGTGATTTCAAATTTAGAGTCCCCTTTTATAAGGAACACATTTTCGATCAAAAATTCTAGAAGGAGTTGATTTGTTGAAAGGAAATCATACAACAAACCTTTACACCATCAATCTCCATGACATGGCCTCTGCATCTCTAATTTGCCTCATGGCTCGTGCTACTTCTACCAAATCTTGGTTATGACATCAACGATTATCCCACCTTAATTTTGACACCATAAATGACCTTGCCAAAAATGATCTCGTTATCGGTCCTTTGAGGGTGCTCCAAAATGTCAAATACCATAGAAGAACATATATGTCCCTCATGTGAGTAAGGAACACAGGCAAAAAGGCTTCTCATAAACCAAAACTGTTCCAAATTTAAAGTAGAGGATACACCTACTCTATATTGATTTGTGTGGTTTCGATGAGAGTCAAAGTATCTATCAATGGAAAGTGGTGGTAATGTTTCTTGGTGATTAGTGGATGATTACTCCTCGTATATTACTAGATAACACTTTCCAGATCAAAGATGAAGCAACAAGTAAATAAAAACCTTTGAAGAAAAATTATAGTTCTACTTAGGGGCGAGGGGGAGGTCACCCGAGTCATCATAGGAAAAAACATACAATGGCCCAGAATTCAAAAATCAAGTGCTTAAAGAATACTTTGACAGTGTTAGCATCTCTCACCAAGCGTCTTCTGTCAGAACACCTCAACAAAATAGTGGAACGCAAAAATCGTATGTTAGTAGAGACTGCTAGAACAATGCTAATTTTTTCTTGTGCTCTGTTATTCTTATAGGCTGAAGCAATTGCTACTGCGTGCTGCAACAACTCAGAAACCGCTTCACAGACATTCACTACCGATTTAACTAAACTCATGATGAGCTTATTAAACTGCACAAAAACAGATACTCCTTTCTTCATGTATTCGGGCTCACTGTTATCCAAAGAATGACCGTAAAGAAAATTGGAAAAAAAGCTAGAGCAAAAGGTGATACTGGACTGGCTTTTTCATTGTTATTCTCTACTATTTATTCCTGTGCTTACAGAGTTTACAACTGAAGGAAAAAGAAAATAATAGAGACGATGAATGTCACTTTTGATGAGCTTTCAGCAATGGCTTTTGAACAATGCAGTTTAAAACATGGGCTTTAAAGCATAACTTCTGGACAAATTAGGTTTAGACTCCGATTTTACTTAAGCTCCCTCAATAAATAACAACCTTAAAACTACCCAACTGAAACGTGAATTGGGATTATTGTTCGAAGCTATGCATGATAATTATAATTGGTGGTCAACAGCCACTGCTCTAAAGAACTGACTCCAGCTGCCCTAAGACACTCATGTTCTTGTAGACTCTTAACGACATAAGCAACAACAACAAACACCGCACGACAACCAAAAAAATAATCCCACATGCTATAATAAGTCCAGAACACTTCACTGATGTTGAAACGAGCTACCAACAACAACGAACAATTCAATCAAACATACTTCAACCTGAAGCAGTTGCGGATAAATGCTTCCCAAATGATATGTTTTGATGGAATACATTTGTCATCCTTTTGCTCCATCATCCTTAAGAGGTGCCCTGAATCATCATCTTTTACACTATGTTCCATCAATATGCATACTTTATCAAGCCGTGAGCAGCCAACATGACCTATATTTTGTACCAAGGATCATCCTCTAGAACAAGTGATAGGAGAACCCTCACGAATAGTTTTGACAAGAAATCAGCTGTGAACCGATGGTGAATTATGCATCTACGCACTGACTGTGAGCATTATGGAACTAAGAAATGTCAAAGAGGCTATAACCGACCCAACATAGATTGACTTAATGCAAGAAGAGCTTCTCTAATTTAAAATGCTTGATGTATGGGTGTTAGTTCCTGCTCCAGATAACATAAAACCCCTTACTTTGAAATGGTTATTCAAAAACAAGCATGATGAATAGAACACGATCAATAAAAACAAGACTCATCTTGTTGTGAGAGGGTACCGTCAAGAGGAAGGAACATATTTTGAAGAATCCTTCGCCCCAGTTGCTAGAATGGAAGCTATCAGGATATTTTTGTCATATGCTACACATAAATCGTTCATCGTATTCCAAATGGACGTGAAAACTGCTTTCTTACATGGTTCGTTAAAGGAAGACGTGTACGTGTGTCAACCTGAAGGTTTCATCAATGCTGATCATCTAAGCTATTAGACCTAGTTTTATGTAAAGTGATGGTCATTAATATTTTTGAACCTTGTATTAGCTTAGTTTTGGGCCTAGTTACATGCTTTAAAGCCCATTAGATATCAAACTCGGCCTTGAAAGCCCACTTAAACCTAAGGCTGGCCTAAGTACATTACTATATAAAGCCCTCTCCTCATATGGAGAGGGTGTTGCTCATTTTTAGTTTCATTAATGTGTAGCCATTTTTCTTTGTTATTTTCTCTCTCTAAAACTTCTCTCTCTCTCTAGAACTACAAGTAATTCGTGTGTTCTTGTATGTGATTTGATAAGTCTAACATGTGGTATCAAGAGCTCAAGGTTACTAGTGTTTGTGGTTTGCTTATTCGAGCTTATTCAAGCTTATTCTTAAGCTTAATTCGTCCTTGTTTTTTTCTTTAAGCTCACGGCTCTCCTTGGTCATAAGCTTCTTGGTCTTAAGTCTTGTACTTTCTTGTTTTATCTAGCTTATAGCTTATTAGGTTTAACACTTCGTGGCTTATTCTTCTTTGAAGGGTGCTTATATTAAAGCCTTTAAGGTCATGACTTATTTGATATTTTCTTAAGGTTTTTGCTTGTTGTTTGATTCGAAAAGGCTAGTACTTTCTTGGTTTCAACGTGTCTTAGCTTATTATCTTTTGATTTTATTAGCTTATTCGGCTTATTGGATAGTCTAGTTTGCTTATTCAAAAGTCTTATTTTAAGTTTGGAGTTCTTCATAGAGGTTTGAGTTAGATCAGAAGTTCCTTGTTGTTT
>BQNB010008370.1:0-67728 GCA_026074375.1 Tanacetum coccineum | reverse complement strand
ATAGCACATCAGTTGCATACGACAAATATGCCCTTTAGGGGATTTCGCACTGGGGTCTAAAACAACAAAGGTTCTATAGATTCGCAAGACACATGAAGTCCAAGCATGATGTATACTATAGAAAAAGAATCATTGCAGTAACCTATGGAAAAGTTATGAATCAGTATGATTACGGGTATTTAGAAGAGATTGATGTTCGAAGGAAAGACTAGACGCTCCGTAAGTTCAAGCAAGGTAACTTCTCAAACCTTAATCTGCGTGATATTGAAGATATGCTGCTTCTCTTGGTTCAGAAGAAAATCTCAAACCTTGAAAGGGATGTCATCTTCGACCTGAATGTGGCATTGCGGATGTTCACCAAAAGCATTGTCATTCAAAAGCAGGTGGAAGATCTTCAACTCGGAGTCGAAAGCTACCAAAAGAAGCTAAATATCACCAGGCCTGAGACTTTCAGATCCGACATCCCCAACAAAACCTTATACACTACAAACAACAACCCTTAAGGAATCATATATCTAGACAAGCTCAAGAGAAACATATTGATATGCTTTGATGAACTCTACAAGTTCTGTGACGGGACGCTCACATCTGTCATAACAACTCTTCATGATATTGCTTCCAACCTGAGGATTGAGTATTTTCCAAAGAGAAGATGGAGTGAAGGAGACAGGTCAAGGTCTTGCATCATGATCAAGAAGATCGACAAGCAGCTCTATGAGAGAAGGCTTATGAGGAATTTGGAGAAGTTCGTTGGTGGTAAAGAATACAGAGAAGACTTCAGACTACTTGAGAGGATAATATGACTTTATCATATTGTGTCCTCTTACATTTCAGGTCATTCTCTCGTATATAATAAATCTTGTGAATATGTGAATAAATATTGTAGACTAATATTAGGTAAATATCGTGTTTGAGTACGAATTTTCAAGAATTTCTTAGTAAATTCAAAAACTTTCAAATTAACATACTCAAACACCATATTATACCCTCATAATTTGAGGGGAGCTTTAAAATGTTCCTAATACGGCTTGTTAAATAACTGGAACATTTTTCTCCCCGAATACATATATTTTAAATCAATTAATATCCAAAATATTAAAAGATTTAACATTTTTGATAAGGGGAGAGAACGTGACTAAAATATATGGCTAAAAGATGTGATATTAAGGACTCAAGTGCAAGCTGCAACCTTTATGTGCTAAACATTTTCGAATATCGATGCACATGTTGAGGGGGAGCAATTTCTAAAATGTAAAACCATCGAGGTACTAAATGTTTTGATTTATATCACAAAGTACCTTGATCGATGTTTTCAACAGGTTTTAAGGCTGTGGACAATACCAATAGACCGACCATGTATTTAATTACTTGGAGTTAAAAGGTGGTTTGGTATAGGTAATCGTTCCTACGATCCAGCCAAAATCGAGGGATCTACCAAGGGACAGTCCATGTTAAGAAATCAGAGTCCTTAGGTATGATATAAAAAAGGAGTAAAAGTGAGAATAAAGGAATAGTGCCGACTGAGATGGAGCTAGTATTGGAACAAACCCAACAAGGTATTAGTCATGAAGTCTCAGTAAGCACTGAAGATGTTGAAGAATGAAAAAGAATTGTAAGGATAAAGAGTGAAAAGAAAAAAGCCCTCCATACACTTAGGTAGAAATTGGGTCAATACATAAACTGTCAGAAACACTAAGCTGTTGTCTAGTATTAAAGATGGTCGTCATGGACCTAGTGACGCAATGAACAACCCTCCCTAGCCACTCAAGGTCTCTTAACAGATTCTTCTTTCACTTCTCAAGGAGATTACACGCATTTCTATCGGCTTTCTCACTTCGAGTTAGTTGGTATTGAAAAGGTGGCAGTCTGCTCTAGCCTCCGATTACTAAAACCAAACGTATACTATTGAGTCTAGAGCTAAGAGATCATTCATAAATCTCACTAGGACACTAATCAAATATATTTGTTGCTCACACATTATGAAAACAAGTAATAACTTAAGATTCCTACGCATTATCCTTGTGATATTGCTAGAACATCCGAGTGATACTCAAGTATTCACAGTGAAGAAGGAAATCATGCTTGAGCCAACATCAAACAAGCTCTTGGTAGGTGACTTATGAGATCCTATATGGATCAAACTTGTGACACTGGATATCGATTCGGTCTAGCTTATGAATTAACAGAAGAATTTTGAAAAAGTTAAAACTGTTGGTGTGTTACAAAACAATTTGCATATTAGCACGCCGACTGATTTTACTAAATCAATTTTCAATCTTATGTCCATGGGAAGCCTCACAAGGGTATCTAGACATAGGAAAGCTAAACACGAAATGACAACCCATTCGAGAAGATAGTAACTTATCGATTCACTCATACCGTGTTGTCTGCTTTGAGACGCTCTGGTATTGAGAACGACTAGTACAGCTGCGAAACCCTATCAAGAAGATTCTTTAGAATTCTATCTGATCACAGGCAGTATTTATACTGATCAACAAGGAACCGTAGTTATTGCAACCGTATTTGACGAAGTGACAAAGATACCCTCGTCCATATCTGTTGATCATCACTAACCTAAACCTGCAGGTATTCCCGATGGTAGCAGTAGCTAGACGAGGATGAGTCAGACTCATAGCCACATGCTCATACTCGACTGACATTTATAAGACATTATGAAAGCTCAAGCACATGTTTTAAGACTTCCGCTACTCTGATACTTGTAGGATATTGGATATCATCACACAATCAAATGGTTAGTAGATTAGTCGAATGCTAGAGAGAGAAACAAAGAAAATGCACACTCTTCTAGAGAGAGAAAATGTGTGTGTATAAAATGACTAACCACCTCTTCCATAAGATGGAAGAGGCTTTTATACGTGTGTACAAAACTGCCCAAGTTGCCTTTGTAGTGGGCTTACATGTTGGGTTTATACCCAGCCCATTACCGAATGTTATACATTAAACGTTAAACTACGAGCTATGATAAACGGGAAAATACACGGGGTAACTGAGTCTTTTCATAAACCTAACAATCTCCCCTTAATGGAGGTCACCCCTAAAAATACTAAACTTAAGCTCTGGAATCTTCTGATTGTCCTTGTGTCTAGCTCATAGTCTTTGATTCTTCTATTGATATCTTATACTTTGATGTAGTGACCTTTTGTCTTTAAGTTTTGGCTTGTTTCTTTAAATGTGTCTTTGGATGTGATTTTGAGCTTTCTTGAGATCATCAACCAAATGCAATCTCTAATCATCATCTTGTGAATTTCGCTGTCTTGTGAACTTGTGACATACAGACCGACATGCTCATACTTTTTTGGATCTTGAAAACTTGAATATACTTTATTCTTGAAGTTCTTTAACTTTAATACTTGGTCACTTCAAGAGGGACGTGTGATATCAGAGCTATGGAAGCTTAGAAACATATGCTTGAACTTTCATGATTTCTTTGAATATGTTGGTCAAGTATGAGCATGCAGTAATGAACTTGTCTCTGTCAGAACAGGATGACACCATCTCCATCTTTATATGAACCTGTAATAAAACAATTAGCAGTAAAGTGAAAAATGGATTTGAAAATCAATCGAAGTATTACTAGTAAAAGTGTTTTTGTAACACATTGAAAGTTTTAAGCTTTTGGCAAAGTTCATTAACCGACAATTCGTATACTGGAACAAGTTTGATTCTTGTAGAATCGCACCATCGTTTCTTTCCAGTTGACACAAGTTTGATCCATTGAGGATCTCACAAGTCACCTACCAAGAGCTTGTTTGATGTTGGCTCTAGCAGGATTTCCATCTTCATTGTGAATACGTAAGTATCACTCGTATGTTCTAGCAAAATTACAAGGATAATGCATAGGACTCTTAAGATATATTCCTTGTTTTCATAGTATGTGAAAGACAAGTACATTGGATTAGTGTCCTAGTGATATTTATGATGATATCTTGGCTTTAGACTCAATAGTGCGTTTTGGTTTATTGATCGGAGGCTGGAGCTAACTGCCACCTTTTCAATACCGACAAACTCGGAGTGAGAAAGTCAATAAATAACGTGTTTAGTCTCCGTGAGAAATGAAACAAAAATATTTTAAGAGATTTTGAGTGGCTAGGAAGGGTTGTGCAATGCATCACTGGGTCCATGATGACTTTCTTCAATGTCAGCAATCTTCTTTGTGATTCTGACAGTAGATGTATTGACCCGGTTTCTGCCTAAGTGTATGGAGGGCTTCTTTCCTTACACTCTTTATCTGTACAATTCTTTTTAATTCTTCAACCCCTTTAGTGCTTACCGAGACTTCATGACTAGTACCTTGTTGGGTTTGTTCTAGTACTAGCTCCATCTTAGTCGGCACTATTCCCTTATTCTCACTTTTACTCCTTTTTTATCATACCTAAGGACTTCTACACTAACTAGTGGATTGTCCCTGGGTAGATCCCCTCAGTTCTGGAAGGATCATGGGAACGAGTACCTAACCTTACCATCCTTATCACTTCGATAAAAGAAAATACATGGTCAGTCTTTTGGAACAGTTTATCTTGCCGAAAAACCAATTGAAAAACTCAATCAGGTGCTTGTGATAAAAATATCAAAGCTTTTAGTACACTGATTGTTTTTGCTTTTCAGAAATGCTCCCCTCAATATGTGCACTGATATTTGAAATTGTTTAGCACATGAAGGGTGGAGTATACTTATGAGTCCATTAATCACATTTTTATAAGTTAACATATTTTAATTAGTTTTTCTCCCCTTATCAAAAATTTCAAATCCTTTAACATTTTGGATATCAAATGATTCAAATATGTTAGAAAATTTTAGGAGAAAACTGCCAATTATGTATAAGCCGATAACAGAACATGTTAATGTTCCCCCTTAAATTATGAGGGTATATGTTGGTGTCATGTATATAAAATTTTGAAAGATTTTGAGTTTACCGAGAAACTCATGAAACATTTATACATGACACACAACACCTAAAGATATACTACTTTATACTGTACAAGATATATGATACAACTTAAGATGATGATGACCTGAGTACTAGAAAGGGAGGATTATTCCATTCTTGTGAGAAGTCTGTAGTCAACATCTCTTAACCTTCCACTCGCAAAGCTTTCTAGACTCCTAAAGATGCTTCTGATCTTGAGTCTTCTCTCGATGACCTCCATAAAAGCTTCACTCCTCCTTTTATCATCTTTAGACCAGATTCTGCTCTCCATGCCCTTATTGTACTTGTACAGCCTGAAGTCTTTAACCATGTGATCTAGCTTGTCCAGAACTCTAGTCAATGTACCATCACTAAACTTGTGTACCTCATTTTCCTGCAACATCTTCTTCTCATCATTTCTATCCCTGTAGATTACAGCCCTTGGCTCGCTCACTATAGTGTAAACTTCTTTGAATAGAAAATCTGATGCATCCCATCTTGGCTTAGTAAGATTAAGCTTCATTTGATAGCTCTCAATGTCGAGCTGCAAGTCTTCCACACGTTATTGGATGACCATGTTCCTGATCCACATGTTAACGACGTTGTATAAATGAACTTTGTCGGATCCAGGTAGGTGGTTGAGCTTGCCTTATAGATGGATCAGGTATAGATCTTCAAAATCATCCGCATGCAGACTTTTGAAGTCAACTTTCAAGATCTTGTACTCGTTGTAGTCAGCTCTATAAAGGATGATCTCTCTCATAAAGGTGTAACGGTATCTTACATAAGTATTGATATGGACAACACTAAGAATCCGCATGTGAGATCTGATTGTACGACGATCTGAGGGGGCATTGTGTTTCTTGATGTAGAATTATTTCCGCTTAAACCACCAGTGTGTGATACAATATGTTGCACTAATATCATACTCACGTTCACTTTCAATCCACGGTAATGGAACTAATGCCTCGAGTTCAAAGTCTAGGTAGCGAGCGGCCTTAAGCTTGGATATTGATAAAGCATTCTTTCGATCTTTGTCGCCTGATACAAGATATTACAGGTCTTTATTGAAGAAGAAGTGAGGTTGAACGGTTACCTGACCCGGTGGACCTCCTAAAGGTAATGGTTTGCTTATGTCAGGCATAATCCGATCACCCTCAGGATTTACCAAGTCAATCTTGTTAGTGAGTGATTCGTCAATAATATATATATAATATATAAGCAAACACTCAACCAATTGCCTTTGACCAAGGCAAGAAGTCAAAATTCACTAAATAAAATATTTATGTAACCGAAAGTATGAGTCCCCGAGTCGTTAAGTCCCAACGAGGCTTGAATGGAAAATCGAATGACGGATTGATGATTGATGTTCGAATATGACAAAGGTATGATTGATTTTTCTATTTCTAAGATTAAAGATGCAAAAACAATTAAATAAACCTAAAAACGAAAGCTAAATAACTTAAATCCTAAAACGGGCATGAAAAACGAGGGTCAAAAACCTAAATTTTGCAAATTAAACCCTAGAACAAATTTAAAAGCTAAAATAGATTCTAAATGACAAATAACGAAGTTTAAAAAAAACTAGACTAAAAACGGAGGTCGTTTGACCCAAAAACGAGTCAAAACAAAAACGGGGACAAATCCCGTTCTTTAGAAAATGAATTTTTGAAAAAATGAACCTACGAAACTTTTAACATTTTTCCTACAAAATATATGAAAAAAGAAAATTTTAAAAAAAAGTTTATATTTTTCCGATTAATATTTTATTTTTTATGATTTTTTAAAGTTTGTAAAGAAAATAAATTATAAAAAATACTAAAAGTTTATAAAAAAATCTGAAAAATTTACAAAAAATACTTGAAAGTGTGACGGTCCTAAGAAAAATAAGCTGGGGAAACCAGCTTATCAAATAAGCTGTTGAATAAGCTCAAACAGCTTATAAGCTTAATGGGCCAAAACCCCCTTAAATAATAAACTTAACAAACCTCTACCGGATGAGCTAATGTAGCACAGCGGTAGAGGTGTTGTTATACTTGTGTTGGTTGATATGGGAGAGGTCCCGAGTTCGAGTCTTGCTCACTCGGGGTCTCTCCTAATCCCAACGCTTGTATTCCTCATTTTTTTTATCTTTTTGAAAAGACTAAAAATAAGCAACTTTAAAAAAGACAAAAAATTTTAAACTCAAAAATAAGCACGAAAATAAGCTATATAAGCTAACAGTTAGCTCATTTTACACTAAGTCTCAATTTAGCCAACTGTTTGGCTTTTAAAAGAAAAATAAGCTAGTGACTTTGGCAAATAAGCTAAGGCAGGCAAAAGTACTTGTCTAAAAAGCACTTTGACACAAAAATAAACAACTTAATAAGCTAAACAGGCAGAAAAGCTAGAATTCTAAAACACTTCAAGTTTTTGACTAAAAATGCAAATAAGCTCACATGAGCTTAAAGCCAAACCTAATAAGCAAAAAGGGGCTTATTCTAACCTAATAAGCTATACTAAACATAAATAAGCTAAAAATAACAGAAATAAGCTGAAATAAGCAAATTAAGCCAAAGGGTTAAGCTACAGGCCAAACAGGCCCTTGGGGCACTTTTAGGGCTTATTTTTAAGCCCTTAAAGTGGGACCCAATGGCTGAGCTTATAGGGGCTTAAAGCACACCCTATAAGCTAGCCAAAAATGCTAATTGGGAAGAAAATGATAAGCTTAAGGACAGCTAAAAGGTGCTGTCAAAACAGGCTTTTGCACCAGGGGACTTTTTGGCAGATTTGAAAATAAGCTCTAAAAAGCTCAAAATAAGCTAAATTTCCTAAAAAGCTTTCTAAACTAATTTAATACACCTAATGCAACAAGAAATAAGCAAAAGCAATAAGCCACAAGCTCAAATAAGCTAATTGAGCTTTTGAGCTTAAGGTTGTTTGAAAAACAGCCAAAAGCCAACTCTTAGCTTAAAAATAAGCCACCTAGAAGGTGTCTTAAGGTTTGGGCTTTTGGGGGCTTATTAAAGAGCTTATAGGCTTTCTGAAAATGTAGAAAGCTTAAGCTTTCCAGCTTAAATAAGCCAAGAAAAAGGGGTGCCAATTGGCTGTTTTGCACCAGGGCAAAAACAAAGCCAAACAACCCTTTAAGACACTTTAAGCTTATAAATAAGCCCTAAGACAGACTCTTAAGAGCCTAAAAGCTAGAAAAAAAGAAAAGAGGACATAAAAGACTTTAAAAAAAAGCAATTTAAGCTTATTTTGAACAACTAATGAGCAAAAAAATAGACTTAAAAACAGCAGTACTAACTTTTGAGTTAGTACTGCCAAAAGGACTTAAAGCTGAAAAAGCTTGAATAAGCCAACTTTATGGACAAAAATAAGCTTAGGTAAGCTAAACAAACCTAATAAGCAGATATCAACACAAAATGAGCAATTAAATCAACTTAAACCCTTAAATGAGCAAATGAGCTTATTAGCTCATTTCTGCCCACCAAACAGCCCTTGGGTGGCTTTTTGGGCTTAAAAATAAGCTGGCAAATGGTATCCTAGTCCAAAAAAAAAGCAAAAACAGATTGAGCATTAAGCTCATAGACCACTAATCAAGATTCAAAAAGTATTTTGAAACTCTGGATAAGCCAGAATAAGCTAATGAAAAAGCTCAAAATTCATTTTTTAACTACTTATGCAAATTTTTGGCTAAGTCTTAAACTACACTAGCACTCTATTTAACCACAATCCTACTGCATTACAACACTTGATTTGAACATGTGAACAAGGTCCAATAGCTACTTTAAGCAATTTCTCAAAAATAAGCTATTCTAACAAAGAAAATTACCACAGGTTTAAAACTTAGCTAATTTAAACTAAGCTTTTGAAATTTAAACTATGAAAACTAATTAAAACCACTTATTGGACCATACTTTAGCTTATAGAAACTGACTTAAAGACCAAACCCATTACATGACCCCATTTGACCCATTTTGGGTCTTGTCCCAAACACCCCTTTAAGACTTAAAAAGGCTTTTTAAGCTGATTTTAGGGTGATTAAGGGCAATGGTCTCAAAAGTAAATACTAATACATGATAAATAAGCATGAATAAGCATATTGAAAAAGAAAATAAGCACAAATAAGCTAAAAAATAAGCAAATGCAAGAAATTGGCTTGACTTGAAGGAAAAAGAACTTACCAAAGCCTTAGCTCTAAACAAGGCTACTACTGCTCATTAGAGCTTAATCAACAAAGCTCTAGCTTGTGTTTAACAAGCTAGTGAGTCCATAAGCCCATCCATATCCGGCTTATCATTCATAAAATAAGCTGTGGTGTTTTGGGTGAATTTTTTTGTGACTTTTTTTTTTGTTACTACTTAAATTTTTTAGGATGATTAATAAAGACAGCTTATTAATAAGCTTTAAGTGAGAGCTTATTAATACAATTAAACACAATTAAATAAGTTAAGACTTGGAAAAAGTTTGGATTTTTAACTTTAAATACCTCAAATTCTCATTAAACTTGAAATTGATTACAAAGCTGAAAGTAAAAGCTGGAATGACTTAAATAAATGACAATTAAAGTAAAATTAAGCTAAGTTATGCTAAGATATCTAAGATGCCTTTAAGGCTTACAAAATGGTCCTATTTATAGCCGAATTCTCCTAAATCTTGAACTTGCAGCTGTGTTTCTTTGGAGAGAGCTTTCATAAGTGTGTTTGTTGTGTGAGAGCTTTCATAAAGCTAATCTTGGCCCTTAAATCTTCATGTGCTTCTTTTCTAGTCATCACAGCCGTCGAAGGCTCTTGAAAATGGTGAAGGATTGCCAAGTTGGCAATCTTATAGCTGGGGGGAGATAGTGGAGGTGAGGGAAAAGGTTTATCCAGGGTTTAATCAAAGGTGGAGGGTAAAAGGGAGGGGGTTACCCCGTGAGTGAAAAAGAGAGGGAAAGGAGGGCGGGAAAAGTTGTTATAAGGGCGACAGGGTAAGGGTTTGGGTGTTTGGTAACTTAGGTCCCCCAAAGTTATAATGTTTGTTGCATATTTCGTCCTTGATGGTGATACAAGGTTGAGGGTTTGGCAGAAATGCCCCCTCAACCTTATATATGTCTTTGCAAAAATAGTCCTTTTGTAATACAAGTATGAGGGGTTGGCAGGAATGCCCCCTCTACTTGTATTTTAACTAAATTGCAAATTCAGCCCTTGTCTTTGTTTCCTTTGTAATATAACTTTGGGAATTGGCAATTACAGTCCCTCAAGTTATATTTTTCTTTGCTTTGACTTTCTTTTGACTTTGACTTTGTCGGGGTTGACTTTGACTTTGACTGGGTTGACTTTTTGGCTTCGATTTGGCTTCGTCTTTTCACACATTTCCATTCCGTGCTTAGTTTTGTCGTTTTTGGCTTTGTTTTTCATCCTTTTGTGTGATATCCGTTTCCTGCACAATGCAAATGCAAAACAAACATATATTTGGTAGTTTTTGTCTGTTTTTGGTCATTTAAGTCCGTTTTTAATGGAAAAAGGTATGTGTAATTAAGCACATACCAGTGAGTAACCAGTGACACTCTTCCATCTGGAATTGAAGGGAAATGTTGTTGGTGTGGAATTGTTTGACTGTCATAAAAGTTGGGCCCTCTAAGTCAACTTTGGTGAGCTTCTTCTTTCCAATCCGTTTGCAATACCATTTGATGAACGAGCCTATATCACATGTCTTTCGAAGTAACTTGTTTTCCTCAGGATCTTTATATGTTGTAGCGAGTGCATTGGCCCAGTTGTTCTCAGGTTCAGGTAGATCATTTGGAGGAATGGACCAGTATGGTTTTGGAGTTTTCGACCTGTCTTCTTCTGGTAAAGGTCGCAACCATGTAGCTGGAGTCCTTATCTTTGGAAGGTGTGCATTACCAGTGTCTTCTCAATCTGAGATATGATGTTCATTTGGTATTAGAGTGTCATCAATCGGCTGTTCAGATTGGAGGGCAGTCTTTTGTTTTAAAGAGCCAGAAGGAGCATCCCTTGTGTCAGATGTTTGCCAAGCTAAAGATGACTAAATTTAAGGCTGTTTGGAAGCCGAGACATTAGAGTCATGCCTTGTCTTCTTGCTTTAATTTGATTTAGGTAGAGGAGGTTGAGGAGGATCTTGATCATCACGACGTCTCTTACGTGACTTATCCTTTTCTGCAAGGAATTTCTCCATGTTTGCACGTTCCATAGATGCTTCAAGAGTTTCATAGAGAGCAACGTGTTCAGGAAGGGATTTGTAGGTGTCATTCTTAAACTTTCGTTGGTGAATAATTTCTTCCATATCAGCTTCAGGCAGGTCACTGAAGTGATCTCGAAAAGGAGCTTGTAAAGCTATGTGAACAGCCTCCTTTACAGCTTCATTGATGGTTTGATCGATCTTATGAGGTAGATCCCTAAGCTCCAATGTGAATATCCTAGATGAGAGAGCTTGAGTCATCTTGTCTTGGAGCTTGTGTTTCTTGTCAAGATCAGCCCATCTTTGTTCCAGTGTAAAGACATGACAGGCTAATGAAGAGTCTATTAATCCTTGTTGTTATGGAAGAGGTGGAAGTAGAAGGGTTGTTGTTGTTGCTTCAGTTGTAGTTGCAATGAACGGTTCATGAAGAGGAGAAGATACAAGTTTTAGAGGTGAAAGATCGATGATGGGTATGGATAGATGAGGAACTAATATAGAGGCTTGACGAATAGAAACGGTGACCATGGATTCAACTTCAGTTTCCATGTCTGTTTTACCTGAATCCTCTTCAGTTGGGTTGTCATTAACAAACTGATCACCAAAGTTAAAGTTGTCAAGATTCTTCATAGATGAAAGAGTCCCTGATGAGCTTAGAGGAATCTCCATGTGGACTTGTTCCTCAGTTGCATGCTTCAAGTTTTCATTAACACTTAGGTACACAGTGGCAACGAAGTCGTCATGCATGGGCTCAGGGTTTAGTCCAACACGAGCCACATGACTTAGTCCAGGGTCTGATCCAGCCTGGTCTTCTTCCATGAGATCCTGCTCTAGTGGAGGTTGAGACTCGGGTGTTTTACCAAGGTCTAATCCAGTCTGGCCTTCATCAAGTTCAGCTATCTTTCCTCTAAAAGCATTGTGTGTGATATTTCCTCACCTTGTACATCTTCAGCATAAATGATGACATCAAATAACGTCTATTTTATAGCATCATTTATCCTATGTTATTAACCCATTTTGTATAGTTATTACAAAGAATTATTACTTAATCGTTTACATTTAAGAATTGCAGTAATTATAGAGTAATTGGTGAAAGTTAGCAAAAGGCGCGCATTCTAGAGCTTAAATGAAGATATTTTGAAGATTACTATTCTGAAGACCAATACGCAGTATCCATCAAGGAAGATACAGCGCATCCGTGCCTGCACTCACCAAAGACCTGAGAGTAATAAAGCTTAATACGTCGTATCTAGAAGACCAATACGCCGTATTAGAAATATGGAATGAGTATAATATTCTGGAAGATATCAAGCGTGGTCCCTACTCTAAGAAATCCCCAATACGCCGTATCTAATCCTTAGATACGCCGTATCGAACCGACTTCCAGACCTTATAAATAGAAAACTCAAAAATGAGTTTAATTTGTGCTAAATCATATTCTCGATACCTAAACCATAAAAGTCAATTTTCAGAGGAGAAAAAGAGCATAAGAGTTTGAGCAACGTTATCAATTCCATAGAAGAAAACGTGTAATTCCATATACTTTAGTAATCGTTCAGTTTTTGGTATCATTCGTTAATTCAGTTAGTTTACCTTGGCAAAATAATTGCTTTTGTATTTATTATGACGTTTAAAGGCTAATACCTTCGGGTATTAGCCATTATTATGAAGATCTGAATGTTTGGTATTTGTTTATATCGATTTCTTGTTTATCATTGAATGATTGTTTATGTTTATCAATTTATACTTGTTTACGTGCTTTTGTATGCGACCTATCATTCAATTGGATCTAGTGATACAGACCAAGTAGATATAGAGTCTGGGATAGCTCTCCATATAGTACTTTATACATCTAGAATCATAGGATCATAAATATTGTCCTTCTAAATCTGTGTCTAGGATACGCTTTGGGCTAAGCTAGTTAATTGGATATTGCCAATGGTTTATTGATCGTGTTGACTAGCAGGTGACCTAGATAATTCAACAAGTAACGTTCTGATTCCATTGGATAGTTGGACAAATGGACTACTAGTGTATAAATTACCATTAAGCGGTAAGTGGGTAAAGTCTCTATGAGCTAGGGTTTAACAAGATCACCATTGCTTTAATCCCTAAGATAGATTATAATCAGCGAATAAGGATGCTTTTTGTGGATGCTTTAATTATGACAGAATTAATGTGTCTAGGTCTTATGATGATGTAACGCCTAAGGTTTAAGAATGATATGCCACCTCGAGAGAAAAAATCATTGCACTTAATAAACAAACCAACTTTCTAATTGGATTAATAATGGTTAATACAGTTTTCTTATATTTGTCTCGATCGCTCTTTTATCTTTTGTTTAATTAGCTTGTGTGGGTTAAAGTGCCTTGAATTGATTGTAGTCACCAACTAAACCGTGCCAGTCTCTCAGGCTGAAAACCCCCATTTTCCCATTAGAATTAGGATTAGGACTGACATAGGTTTAGAATAGAGTAGAATTAACATAGATTAGATAACCAAGATATTAATTAAATTGATAGATTTAACCTTGCTTCAAGTGTTTAACACCCTACTTACTACGAAACTACTACCGATCGGGTACACTGCCCGTTAAAGTGTTGTTTTTGGTTTAGTCGGCAAAATATAAATTTAAAACTTGAATCAATAAAATATACACCACACAACGAAACATCAAGTTTTTGGCGTCGCTGCCGGGGAGTGAAAATTAATCTTGATTTTTATTTGATATTTTGGTTTTTAACATTAGATTAGATCTAACCCTTAGGATTAGTGTAATTTAGATTAGTGTATATTCTTGTATATTATGTAATATTTGTATATTTGTCTTTAATTGTTTGCTTGTATACATTTGTGTTTAATTTTTTGCGTATTTAATTGTTTTTCTTAAATACACTATTCTGGTTGATAGCTGAATACGACGTATCCACTTCTATCGGATACGACGTATCCAACTTTCTGTCCAATATAGCGTATTCATTCAAACTGATTAATACGGCGTATCCACTTCTATTGAACATGGCGTATCGATCATCTGATAAAGTTCTTTCCTATTCTCGAATTTAAAGCCTAAATTTTTTTTAATACCTTTCTCCTGCTGGTTCTACTGATAATTTTCTGGATATTTTTTAGTAAGAATGACAAAGGTTATCAAAGGAGAGTTTGAGAAAATTAAGGATATTAAGGTCGAAGATGTTTCGCTCACTTACGATACACAGCTTGAAGTTTTCAAGAATGAAGTCAGTCGATTAAGCAGAATGGATGATGATTCAGAGCATGAAGCTGATGATGACATGAGATATGATCTGTCTGATGTTGCATTCACTGAATGGTTAGGATCAAAAAATTTCAACTACAAAACAATGTATCATTATACTATGAAAGCATTATGGATTTACTGAATCAGAGGAGATGATGAGGTTGAGCTCACAGATGAAGAATATTTTGATGATATGGATGAAGTTGCTGAAGTCTTTAGGATCGACACTAATCTATTTAATTTTGAAACACCTATGTGTAAGGCATTCGAAGAATTTAACTATCTTTTGCAAATCGATCCAGACTTACTTACTAATGACATTGAGGGATTCAAGACCTATGAAGATTACAAGAATGATTGGATCTATGAAAGGAACAAGGACGTACCATGGGTCGATGAGAAGCCATAGACTAACACCGAAGTTTGGACCAAACTCACACCAGTTAAACATACTTGCAAGCCTTTCAACTATAAGACTGGGTGTTTAGAATGGCCAACATGTAGTTGGAAGGATGATGGATACTGTAATGGAGGAAACTTACCCGGAACTTACATTATTAGAAACTAACTCCATTATCAGGATTACGAATAGTATGAGGGTTTGGAAGATAGTGAACTTAAAGATGAGGCTTTAAAAAGCAAAGTTATCATGGAAGGATTTATAAAAGAAAATGATGATGAGTCACGTTACGAAATAAAGAGAAGATGGAACATATATACAAACTACGATGATGCCTATGAAATAAATCATAAAGATAATGAGAGTGAAGAATTATGTGAAGTTCATGAGCTACCGGTATGCAACATAAGGAAATATATGATGATCAAATATTCGTTTAATAATGATGAAGAATATGTTGCTGTAAAAGAAGACGAATATGTCAATCTCACAATTACAAGAAAAGAGGCGTGCCGGGCTTACCAAGACATATTTTGGATAATGGACAAAGGATGGATGGTGACTAGAGCTGATTAAAAAAGATAAGCTAAAGATAAGTCTAACTTAAAGACTTCACTGTAAACAAAAGTGCTTCCCGGGAGACAACCCGGATTGTTATTTAATTTTATCTAGTCTGTCTTCCTAGACATCAATACGGCGTATCCGCTCCATACCATACGGCGTATTGGTTGTCTGGACGTTATCAGTCTTTACTTTTTATGCACTTTAAAAACATTATTATCAGCTCTGGAATACGGCGTATTCACTAACCTGATACGTTGTATCCACCAAAACTGACCCGTATTTTGTTTCGTTTAGTTTAAATTAACCGTAGGTACTGGTATGTGCTTAATTACACATACCATTTTCCATTAAAAACGGACTTAAGTGACTATGAACGTACCAAAAATACATTGTATTTGTATGTTTTGCATTTGATTTGTGCAGGAACGGATATTCAAGAAAAGGAACAAAAGACAAAACCAAGCACGGAATGAAAAAGACAAAGTCAAATCAAAGTCTAAAGTAAACCAAGTGAAGAAAATACAACTTAAGGGACTAAAACTGCCAAGCCTTAAGATGTGTTACAAAAAGCAAGGGCTAAAATCGAAAATTGAGGGTGAGGTGTAACTTTAGGGGCCATTTCTGCCAAACCCCTAAAGTTATATCACAAAAGGGCGAAAATTACAACAAAGTTATAAGAAAGGAGGGGCCAAAGCTGCCAACTTACCCAAACTCCATTCTTCCCGCCCAAAACAAAACCCAGGTGCAGAGTAGGGATGTCGTCCCATACTTCTACCCTGCAAAACCACTCAAGCCCTAGAAAAAATCATTTCAACCACTCCTCTATCAACCCCCCCCCAGCTGTATAAGTGCCAAGTTGGCAATCCCTCACCATTCCCAAGTATTTTCGATGGCTATGATTGACTCCAAAGAAGCACAAAAGAAATTGAAGGCTGGGATTTGTTTTAAAAATCTCCTCACACAACAAGCACACTTTGTAGTTTTAAGTCAATTTACAATTCCAAGTGCTAAGTTTCTCAATTGTATTGTTTTGTGTTCAAAAAGCTCTCATAAGCCTTTGAGGCATGTTAGTAACTAGTTTTTTTTTAATTTTTAATATAACTTAGCTTATTTTCAGTCACTTACAGCTTTTACTTTCATCTTGTAACTCTTTCAAGTTTTAATGCAAATTTGAGGTTTTAAATCAATTTACAATTCCAAGTGTCAAAATTTCTTTATTGTGTGTTTTGAGTTCAAAAAGCTCTCAGTACAGCTTGTTTACAAGCTGTTTTAATTAAGTAAATTTAAAAGGTTAAGTAGTTAAGAGAACATCACTCTCAAATATACCACAGCTTATTTTATGGATGATAAGTCAGTTTTGGATGGGCTTATGGACACTACTAGCTTGTTTTATGCAAGCTAGAGCTTGTAGATACTTGGTTTAGCCCTGTTTTGAGCAAGGGTGTTGTAAGTTTCTCTTTTTCTTGTTTTCTTATTTACTGTAGAACTTCTTTATTAGTGCGTATTCTTGATAATACTGTTTATAAGTATTCTATTTTGTTATTACCAATCTGTTTTTAATAATTAAGGACAAATCAGCTTAAAATAAAGAAAAATGATTTGTGAAAACTTTAAGGGGTATTTTGAACTAACAGTACTAACTTTTTAGTTAGTACTGCTAGTTCATTTTTAGGATTTTAAAACTAGCAGTACTAACTATAGCTACCAGTACTAACTCCAAGTTAGTACTGTTAGTTAAAGGTGTTAGTACTGGTGGTCAATTTTAGCTTATCAGCTTATAATTTCTGCTTATTTAAGATTTAATTAGCTTTTTAGAGTAGATTAAACCATTTTCTTTTACTGTTTTTAGGAGTAAGCTTATTTAAGCTTATTTTCCTTTTTCAAAGTATTTCTAATAATAAAGCAGTTTGTAGCTTTTTAGCTTATTTGCCATTTTAGTTTATTCTAGTTGCTTATTCTTATTACTGAGTGCTTATTAGGGATAGTTAAATACCTGTTTAGCTTAGTTGCTTATTTCTCAGCTAACATGAACTAACAGTACTAAACCTTAAACAACAGTACAACTTAAACTACAAGTACTAACTCCAAGTTAGTACTGTTAGTTAATACTGGTAGTACTGTTGTTAGTACTGCTGTGTTTCTCTTGTTTAACTTAGCTTAATTGCATGCTGAATTTGCTTATTTAGAGTTAGTTTAGCTTATTTGATTTATCTTCAGCTTATTTGAGCTCTTTATATCTTAGTGTAAAAGTTTTAAGTGTGTTTACCATTTCTAGCTTTTATTCTTGTTCCAGCTTATTTTCTTTACTTATTTTTATGTGCATTTGCTCATTAAGTTTAGTTCCCAATCACATCCTTGTCATTTTCAAACATCAATTATCAATCGTCTCTCGATTTTCCATCTCTAGCCTCGTTGGGACATAACGACCCGGGAACACTCTATACTGCTTCCGGTTTTATTGGTCTCGCGTGATTCTGATCCTTATTGTGTGTTGATATTTATTGGTACATAATAAAAGGGGTGAGTTCGCGCGAACCAAATTTTGGCGCCGCTGCCGGGGAGGCTGTGAAACGATTATCGTTACTTTTGACAATTTGTGTTTACATCTGTGAATATTTTCTTTATAAAAACATAAAAAGTACAAAAATATTTTTTATTTTCTTTTATTAGTATAATTATCATATAAAAACAAAAGAAAAACCAAAAATATAAAAACATTTTCCATAAAAAGAAATAAAATTCACAACTTGGTAAAAATACCAAAATATAATATTCTCAATAGAGGTATTATCATAATAACTTCCGGTGAACTTATTGGTTCCCAAATCGAACAAAAGATTTAAAAACTTGTCATTTGTGTCTCTTACGACATACGGCTCACCTTGAAAAGTTAGACAAGCTATAAAGTGGGTATAAGGAGGGTTGTTCCTAGGAACTACGACCCGAAAGGAGAAATAAGCTTCGCGCTATTCCTACTCCTCCGCTCACCTGTGCGTTTATCTTTTTGAGAGCTACCGTGAAGTAAGTAGATTATTTGGTTGAAGTTGTCTTATCTCATTGTCCGTAAAAATCATTGTGAATAAATCATTTAAAAAATCCAAAAAAAAAAATTAGTGTAAATTTTTCTTTTTATATTTCTATTTTGTGCATGCGCACTCGTTCTCAAGCTCGTAAACGTCGACAACAACAAGTTCCTCCGAATCTTGTTGAACCTCCCAAAGATACGATGGCTGATAATCGAACTATGGCAGAATTGCTCCAGGCTCCCACCGAGGGATACGAGGACGCAATTGTTGTTCCTGAAATCGAGGCAGCAAATTTTGAGATCAAGCATGGGTTACTAACTCTTGTCCAGAACAAGCAGTTCTTCGGAAATGACAAAGAGGACCCACATGCCCACATCCGTTTACTTTAATAAAATCACCTCTACTTTGAGATAGTCCTAATTCCCGACCACATCAATTACGTTGATGCTTTTTCCTTCTCTCTCGAGGGGGCAAGCCCATATCTTGAGAAAGAACCCCCTCGATCAATTCAGACATGGGATGACCTCGTTGCTAAATTCATCAATCAGTTTTTCCCACCTTCTAAAACGACAAATCTTCGGAACGAAATTACTAATTTCAAACAAAGATTTGATGAGTCGTTTAGTGAGGCTTGGGATCGATTCAAAGATCTTCTCCGAGCATGTCCACATCATGGATTCTCGGAGCTTCACCAACTTGATACATTTTACAATGCCTTAAATGTTAATGATCAAGACTCTTTGAACTCTGCGGCAGGTGGTAACTTTTTGGACAAAAGGCCCGCTGATTGCTCAAGCATCATCGAGAGCAAGTCCAAAGTTCGTCACTCCCGAAGCAAAGCCATTGTTGCTAAAGTGAGTACGAGCGCTTCCACCTCCGGAGTATCTCCCGATGTTGCTGAATTGAAAGATATGGTTAGAGCTCTACTTCTCGACAAGCAGACATCTCCAGTTCCAGCTCCCGCTCCCGTAAAAGCGATTGAGCAAAGTTGTGTTACCTGCGGTGGTGCCCACTCATATCGTAATTGTCCGGCTACCGATAGCAACAATTACCGAGATAACATCCAAGAATACGTCTCGCAAGCAGCCGCAGCAAATTTCAACCAAGGAAATTCCGGTTACCGTCCGCCACCGAGTGGCAAACCAAAATCAGACCCACACCGGTTTTTCCCTCCCATGCAACACAAGAAGCCAAACCACAATCCTGAAGCGTTGGCGTTGGAACCAAAACCAAAACCGTGGGAATGGCTATAACCAGGGTCAAATCCAACGACCCCAGGTTCAACAACAAGCCCCAATGTATCAACCCCCGGTTAATCAACACCCAGCTTACCAAGCTCCCGCTCATCAAGCTTCGGGTGTGTCAAAAACTGATTTTGAGAGCTATGTCAAGGCTAATGATGCGGTTATGCAAAACATGCAAAACCAAATGTCCAACATAACCGACTTGCTCACCAAAATCGTAAATTCCAACCAAGCTTCTACTTCAAGTTCGGGTTCTCTTCCTAGCAACACCATTGCTAACCCAAAGGGTGAATTGAAAGCAATCACCACCAGAAGCGGTGTTTCATATGATGGACCTAAAATTCCACCTCCCGTGGTGGAAGTTGAAACCGAGGTGACAAAGGACACGGTGCTTCCTAACGAAAGTACCAAAGACGTCCAACCTCCGATAGTCCAAGTTGATGAACCAGTTGTCATGCCTAGAACCAAAACGACTTTACCATATCCATCTAGGGTAAACAAGGAGAAAGTCCGCGAAAAGGACGACCTTTTAGCTTTGAAATTCCATGAAATTTTTCGGAATCTCCACTTTCGAGCTGAGCTTCCGCGGAACTCACCTGCACATGCCTAAGTTTGCCCATGTTACAGAAGCTTTTGAAACAACAAAGACAAGATCTTGGATTAAAACAAAACACCGTGTTATGAAAATTGCTCGCAGTCATCCTAAAGACGTTTCCCGAGACAATAAGGATACCCGGTAGATTTCTGATACCGTGTGATTTCCCAGAGTTGGATGAATGCTTGGCCCTGGCCGATCTCGGTGCAAGCATCAATCTAATGCCACTCTCCGTTTTTGAAAAGCTTAATCTCCAAAGACTAACCAAAACTAGGATGATACTTGAGTTAGCCGACCGATCAATCTCCACTCCCACCGCATAGCCGTAGATGTTTTTTGTGAGTTTGAACTATCTTACTTTCCAGTCGATTTTGTGTAGTATGACTATGATGCCGACACTAGTAGTCCCGTTGAATTGGGAAGACCTTTTTAAGAACGCAAGGAGCCTTGATGATGTGCACTAGAAGAGATACCTTAAAGACAATGATGACTAATCGTGACATTGCAAGTAGGTGATACGAAAATTTCTCCTACAATGCCATGAAATCAGTTTAACAAGTCGAACTTATAGATATAGTTTTTACTTGTGGATGAATATACCCAAAGATATTAGGTTTCTGGAAGTATTAACAAATGGGAAATTACCACTCCTTACTTTGAACCGATTGTTGATACCACTTCTCCCACCCTCACTCCATTCGAGGGTATTTGATTTCATTCTTAAAGAAATCTAGGCTGAACTTTCCTGATACTTCGAACGTCCGGAATTGATGATGCCGAATGTGATCCCGAGAAGGACATTCTTCTTCTTGAAGCTATCCTAAATAGTGAGCCCTTGTCACCACTTCCCAACCATGCAAATTATTTTCCTGAGGTTAGAAAAGAACTAAGAATGTGAAGCCAAACGTGAAACATCATGATAAACCTCCCGAGGTCGAGCTCAAGGACTTACCTCCCAGACCATCGAATATCATTATTTAGAGGTGAACAACAAGTTACCAGTCATCATTGCTAAAGATTTGAGTGTCCTTGGAGAAAACCGCTCTCATAAAGGTGTGCAGTCCCACAAGCGAGCCATCGCTGGAAACTCTCTCGATATCAAGGTTTAACTCCGGAATTTTGTACTCAACAAAATTCTAATGGAAGAGGACCACACACCAGCGGTCTCAACATCAAAGACGGGTTCAACCCAAAAATCCACTGATGGTCATAAAAAAGAAGTTGAAAAACTCTTTAACGCTGATTAATTTACCATATCAATCGTAATAGTTCCTTTGGGTAAGCCAGTACACTGTTACCAAAAGAAAGGTGGTGTTTCTCCGAATGAGAATGAGCCAAAGAGTGATCCCAACTCGATTAGTTACGGGGATGCGGTAATGCATTGACAACCGAGAGTTGAAATGAAGCCACCCAAAAGAACCATTTCCACTAACCATCATGACCAAATGCTCGAGAGGATTGCGAGAAACAAACACTATATGTTTTCTCGATGGTTTCTCAGGTTATTTTCAAATACCCATCGACCCAAATGATCAGGAACAAGAAAAAACCATTTACAATTGCCATACAACATACGGAACCTTTGCTACCTGCCAGCTTGCCCTTTGGCCTCTGCAATGCACCAGGCACATTCCAGAGATGTATGATGGCAATCTTCCACGACATGATCGAAAAAACGATGGAAGTATTTATGGATGACTTTTCAGTTTTTGGAAGTTCTTTCTCTACATGCCTAACCCATTTGGAAAAGATGCTTAAGCGGTGTGAAGACACCAATTTAGCTCTAAACTGGGAGAAAAGCCATTTCATGGTTAAGGAAGGCATTGTTCTTGGACATAAAATCTCCAAGTCGGGAATTGAGGTCGATCAGCTAAGATTGACGTTATCGCCAAGCTCCCTCACTCCGACTACTGCAAAAAGGTGTCCGTATTTTTTCTTGGGCATGCCGGTTTTATAGAAGCTTCAACATAGAATTTCTCAAAAATAGCCCGTCCCATGACCCATTTGCTCGAAAAAGAGACTCCGTTTTATTTCTCCAAAGAGTGTATTGAAGCATTTAACACTCTCAAAAAGAATCTAACCGAGGCTCCAATCCTGATTGCCCCAGACTGGAATGAACCATTTGAACTTATGTGCGATGCAAGCGATTTCGCCTTAGGTGCAGTCTTGGGGCAACGTCATGAGAAACATTTCAGGCCTATACATTATGCAAGTAAAACAATGAATGAGGCGGAATCACGTTACACCACGACAGAGAAAGAAATGTTAGCCGTGGTGTACGCATTTGAAAAATTCCGATCTTACCTTGTCATGAACAAATGCACTGTGTATACGGATCATTCCGCCCTCAAGTATCTCTTTGCTAAGAAAGATTGCTAAAGCGAATTGCTTCCATGGGTTCTGCTCCTCACAAGAGTTCGACTTTGATGTAGTTGAACACGAAGAGCTGAGAAAAAGGAGCTGAGAACCTAGCGGCTGATCATCTATCACGATTAGAGAATCCTCACGAGAATGAGCTCGATCCAAAGGAGATAAATGAAAAGTTTCCTCTTGAAACTCTTAGTTCGATTGCTGTTCTTGATGCTAGTACCCCATGGTTTGCTGACATCGCAAACTACCATGCGGGAAATTTCGTGATCAAAGGGATGTCAACCCAGCAGAAAAGAAAATTCTTCAAAGACGTGAAGCATTATTTCTGGGAAGATCCCTTTCTGTTTAAAATCTGTGCGGATCAAGTTATTCGACGTTGTGTTTTTGGCAAAGAAGCCCATGACATCCTCATGGCTTGCCACGATGGTCCCACCGGTGGACATCACGGTGCTAACTACACAGCAAGAAAAGTCTTCGATTCCGGATTCTTTTGGCCCACAATCTACAAAGATGCCCATGAGTTGGTTAAAAACTGCAACTCATGCCAGCGTCAAGGAAAAATTTCACAACGGGATGAGATGCCACAAAATTCCATCCAAGTTTGTGAAATCTTTGACGTCTGGGGCATTGACTTTATGGGGCCATTCCCATCATCCAAAGGCAACAAATACATCCTCGTGGCCGTTGATTATTTATCAAAATGGGTTGAAGCAAAAGCGCTCCCCACCAATGACGCCCGAGTTGTTTGCAAATTTCTTAAATCTCTCTTCGCCAGATTCGGTGCCCCTCGTGCAATCATAAGTGATCGCGGAACCCATTTTTGCAATGACCAATTTGCAAAGGTCATGCTTAAATACGGAGTCACTCATCGTCTCTCCACCGCGTATCATCCACAAACAAGTGGACAAGTTGAGGTATCCAATCGTGGTTTGAAACGAATTCTTGAAAGGACCGTGGGCGAAAATCGTGCCTCTTGGTCGGATAAATTAGATGACGCACTTTGGGCTTTCCGCACAGCTTACAAAACACCCATCGGGTGTACTCCATACAAGCTAGTGTACGGGAAGGCATGTCATCTTCCGATCGAACTCGAGCACAAAGCTTACTGGGCCCTTAAGCATACCAACTTTGATATCAAAACCGCGGGTGATCACAGAAAAGTTCAACTCAATGAACTTAATGAACTTCGTGATCATGCCTATGAAAACTCTTTGATCTATAAAGAGAAAACAAAGAGAATCCATGACTCCAAGATCAAAAACCGCGTTTTCAACGTCGGTGATCGAGTCCTCCTCTTTAACTCTAGATTGAAGATTTTCTCGGGCAAGCTTAAGACCCGCTGGAGTGGACCATTCACTGTAACCCAAGTTTTTCCATATGGCACTGTTGAGTTATCCCAAAACTCCGGGCCAAATTTCAAAGTGAATGGTCACCGTTTGAAGCATTACTTTGGAGGGGACGTACCACAATTGGTAGTCCCGGATCTCCAAACCTTCCCCAATGTCCAATAAATTCAGGTGACGGGTCAAGCATAGCGACCTTAAACAAGCGCTTCGTGGGAGGCACCCCATGCTTATCATAGTATTGTGTAGAAATGAATAAGTGTTTTCTTGTTGTGTGGAGGCTCGCCTCTTCCATTACCCGTGTTTCGTGTTTGTGTTGTTAATTGTCCAGGATTGCCCGGATTGTGAAGAACTCTCGTGCTTGTATTTTTATCAAGAGTTTCACATCCTCAGCTTCATTTTGGGAATCCAATATCCAAATCTAATCGACTAACGTTTTATCTTTTGGCACACTTCATAAACGGCCTTAGATTTACGTAGGTACCCCTTTGAAACATCGAGGACGATGTTTAGTTCTAGTATGGGGGGATCTTCGATTTGATTTTGCCTGCAGCCGTTGTTATCATGTAATCCCGTTTTTACCACCAAATTTTTGCAAAAATACCAAAAAAATGAAAAAATTTAAAAATTTTCAAAAATAAAATAAGTGTTTTGTCACAGTTTCGACTCTCCTAAGGTAGAATGAGAATAAATTTTTGACTCGAAGCGGGCGTGTTGAGCCCTAGTTTGTTCCTCAAATTGTAGGCTAAGCTTGCACGAATTCTATTGCTTTGAATTTTATTAGGTGAAGAACAGAAGTGATAGAGTTAAATATAACGTTTATGTGCTAGCCCAAAAGGGGATTTCTTCTAAAACTTATATGAGTAAACTGGTGGCTTTTTCTCCATTAGCTTTTATCCAACCTATCATACGTGCTCATTTTAAATTCAAACTAAGTCTATTGTGTTTTTAGATAAAAGCTTCAATTTGTAACTTGATTCTTGAAAGCGAGTTTTTCTGGTTTCTTAGTATTTTGAAAAGATATAAATTGCCAAGAAGCATGAAATGAAATCATGAATGCAGAAATGCATGAATATTGAAATTATGCCATGATAGCATTCTATTGAGTTTATAGAGCGAGTAAAAGATGTGTCGTGATAATCCGCTCGCTAACCACGAGGTGGGGGTTCAACTAAGACATCTTTTGCTTCTTTAGGGATTTTGGTGGTTGTGATATCTCAACAGGAAGGCATGGTCTAGGTGAGGGTTCTAAACTAAGACCACCTATCCTTAGTCATATTAAGAGACAGGTGTTGATGTGATTTCCCACTACGCTAGCAACGGGGTGGGTTTTCAAACTAAGAACACCGGTCGTTGGTTGTGATATCCTACTAGGGAGCGAGGCCTAGGTAGGTTTTCAAACTAAGCAACGCATTCCTAGCTTTAAGAACTTATGATCATAATGATGAAGATGTTGCAAAAAGTTCTACAGTTTAAATTTCGCTCTTTAAAATCAAGTTACAAGGACCTAATAAGTTGTTGCTTTTACGTCTTGATTATCTTGAATTTACGACTATGAAACATAATTTGATCTTATGGTCGAGTTGAAATGAGTACCACACATTTAAGTCATATATCATTGTTGGAGTTAAAAGTTCACTAGTCATAGTAATGAGTGCTTAACATTTAGGCTTATAGTGACAAAATTGATCTGTTTAATTGCTTGGTTTACTCTAGTGAAAATCGGGGAAGATGTATTTATGGTTAGGAAATCCGTGATTATTTTATGGGCGCTTCTCATCTATGATCCAATTTTGATAAAATAAAGGATGTCAAAACAGGTAGTTAAGAAAAGAAGAAAATAAAAATTTTAGGGAAGTTAAGTGGTTTTACATATGAAAAATTGGTGAAAACGGGACTCGTCAAAGCTATTGATTCTTTAGTTTCCCTTGACGAACACTTAGCTACTTTTCGAGGTAATTAGTCGAGGGGGATTAAGATTCTTAGTTTTCGTTAGTGTGTACTTCATAACATTGCGTGAGGACACGGCAAAACCTTAGTATGGGGGATTTTGGTATGTGCTTAATTACACATACCATTTTCCATTAAAAACGGACTTAAATGACTAAAAACGTACCAAAAATACATTGTATTTGTATGTTTTGCATTTGAATTGTGCAGGAACGGATATTCAAAAAGAAAGCCAAAAACAAACAAAGCCGAGCACGGAATGGAAAAGTCAAATCAAAGTCTAAAGTCAACCAAGTGAAGAAAATACAACTTAAGGGACTAAAACTGCCAAGCCTTAAGATGTGTTACAAAAAGACAAGGGCTGAAATCGAAAATTGCGGGTGAAGTATAACTTTAGGGGCCAGTTCTGCCAAACCCCTAAAGTTATATCACAAAAGGGCGAAAATTACAACAAAGTTATAAGAAAGGAGGGGCCAAAGCTGCCGACCTACCCAAACTCCATTCTTCCCGCCCAAAACAAAACCCAGGTACAACTTGGGCTTGTCGTCCCATACCTTCTCCCTGCAAAAACACTCAACACCCTAGATAAATCATTTCAACCACTCCTCTACAACCCCCCCCAGTTGTATAAGTGCCAAGTTGGTAATCCCTCACCATTCCCAAGGTTTTTCGATGGCTATGATTGACTCCAAAGAAGCACAAAAGAAATTAAAGGCTGGGATTTGTTTTAAAATCACCTCACACAACAAGCACACTTGGCTTTTGTCTCTACAAAGAAACACTGAAGAAAGAAGAGGAAAAAGACCAAGAAACCAAGACCTTAATTCGTTTTAGTATAAATAGGGCCATTGTATCCCAAGAAAAAGGGTCGTCGTTTTTCATATATACTCTTTTGTTACCTTTCACTATTTTTATCAATTGAATTCCAATTCTTGTAACTTTAATTTCGCTAATCAAATTTTGGAGTTTTTTAAGTCTTTTCTTGATTCTTTGTATTTGTCTCGTGTTAAAAGCATATTAATTTGTTTTAAGTCTATAAAATCATATAAGTCCATTTGTTTAAGCCAAAGTAAGTAGATTAAGAGAAAAGCACAAAAATTCACTCTCAATACACCACAGACTTATACTATGGATATAAGCAGTTCGGATGGGCTTATGGAACTACTAGCCTTAGTTTTATGCAAGCAAGAGCTTGTAGATTCTTGGTGTTACCCAGTTTTGCGCAAGAGTGTTGTAAGTTTCTCTTTTCTTATTACTGTAGAACTGCTTATTAGTGCTTATTCTTACCTAAAATCTTTTTATAATATTCTATTTGTTAGTTAACAATCTGTTTTAATAATTTTTTAGGACCAAATCAGCTTAATAAAAAAGAAAAATGATTTGTGAAACTTTACGGGATATTTTGAACTAACAGTACTAACCCATAGTTAGTACTGCTAGTTCACTTTTGGAATTAAGCTAGCAGTACTAACTTAAAGCTACCAGTACTAACTCCAAGTTAGTACTGTTAGTTAAAACTGTTAGTACTGGTGGTTCATTTCTGCTTATCAAAAAGCTTATTATGTTCTGCCTTATTTAAAGATTTGCTAGATTTTCAGAGTAGATTAAACCATTTTCATTACTGTCTTTAAGAGTAAACTTATTTTTCCTTTTCAAAAGTATCTCAATAGTGGTATCATTTTGTAGCTTTTTTAGCTATTTGCCATACTGTTTATTCCAGTTGCGTATTCTTATGCTGAATGCTTATTAGGGTTAGTTAATATCTGTTTTAGCTTATTTGCTTATTTCTTATTTCATTGTGTTTTATTTGAGCTAGCAGTACTAACCTTAAGCTAGCAGTACTAACTTAAAGCTAGCAGTACTAACTCCAAGTTAGTACAGTAGTTAGAAACTGTTAGTACTGTTGTTAGTACTGCTGATCTTTCTTGCTTAATTTAGCTAATTGCTTTTGGAAATTGCTTATTTAGAGTTATTTTTAAGCTTATTTAATTTGTATTAAGTTATTTGAGCTTATTTGTGTCTAGTATAAAGATTTAAGTGTTTTTTTACATCCAGCTTATTTCTTAGCTTATTTATATGTGCATTTGCTTATTAGTGTTTAGTGCCCGAATCATTCCTTGTCATATCAAACCATCGTTTAATCAATTCGTCTTTCGATTTTCAATTCAAGCCTCGTTGGGACATAACAACCCGGAACACTCTATACTGCTTCCGGTTTCTTTGGTCTCGCGGATTCTGATCCTTGTTGTGTATTTACATTTATTGGTATATAAATAGGGGTGAGAAGAAGCGAAGCCAGTTACCATGAAGATTGCTACCAAAAATAACATTACCTCCGTTGTATGCCTTGTAGCTTGAGAAGAGCTTTCGATTACCCGTCATGTATTTAGAGCATCCACTATCCTTTATCTACTCATCGGGTTCCAGACCCCCCCCCCCCCCCCCCCCCCCCCCCCCCCTCGAGCTCCAAGGCATATCTATTTATATAAGCAACACCTCAACGATTTGGTCCCCATAAATCATGGGTCCAAAGTTGTTATTGCTAAATATCCCTTGCATTTGATGCAACTGGTTGGGATGTGAAAATGGAAGACACATTTCCCATGGCATGTAACTTTGTCGTGGGAAGTTATTCCAAGTTACAGGAAAACTATGAGGTTGATTTGTCGACCAATGTTTCTTTTTGGTTGCGGTGTTTTAGGACGATAATAATTATTTATGACTCTTCTATTGGTGGAGTTTTTGATCTAAAGATTGTTTTGAAAATCCAACTCCGGTTTTGACAAGGCTTTATAGAATGATTTAACTTCTTATCACAGCAACAGGAACTCTTACATTGTTTCGATTAGTGTGTTGTCTAGGACCCAAATAGATTTTTTTGAAAAAACACACTTTTCTCAGATCCATGTGTGGTTCCTGGTGGCGGTCCCATATTTGCTTTGGGGGACGCCTACACATTAAGGGGGCCGCCCATATTTATAGGACCTCTATCAGAGGACCCTTTTTCTGAGCTTTTTACAAATTTTATTCCTTATTCCACTAGATGATGCTCAAATGTAATTAAACCCTAAAACCTAACGTTCACTGGAGGTTTGTGATATTTAACATTTCATTTAAGCAATGTGTGCTCTTTTCATACTTTGGTTACTTGAAGCTTCACTTTAAGCTTTCATTATAATTGTAAGCATATGACATTTTACACTTCGAATCAACTCCTTGTTTTTATCGAGTCTACACACTTGTTCTTTTAAATAGTGGGTGGATTTTAAATTTCCTTTCTAAAGCTATCTCTCTATGTTTTTATCTTATATTTTTAGTGATTATACTCAACTCCATTTTGCACAGTTTATCATAGTCATTATCTAATACTAAATCATCTATTGACGAGTTTTCAACACTAAATAAAGAGGATTTCGGACATACCTCACTTGAGCTTGAGCTACTAGAAAACGTTTTGTATTGACTTCTCTCATCATCTTCCTTCTCCGCTATCACTCCAAAACCTCCGACAAATGTTCTTTGGTTTCTTGGTCTTTTGGTGGTTTTTGGACATTCTCCATAAGATGATTCGGGTCGCCGCATCTAAAGTATTTTCTATCACTTTTACCTATCTTGTCCATCACGGCTTTTTGGAATGTCCCTTTTTGTCGTTTTCCGAGTTGTCTCACGAATCTACCTCGTTTTCTTAAAGAATTTATTGAAGTTCTCTACCGCCATGGCGTATTCTTTCGTCTTCACTTCCGTAAGTCGAACACTCTTCATCACGATATTTCTTAGCCTTCAAAAGCAAAGATCCTTTCAACTTTTGCTTTTGACTATTTCGGAATCTTTTTCTTGATGATCAGTTTGTGAACTATTGAGGTCCCTATAAGTTCATCAAGAGATAGTGATGTTAAATCTTTCGACTTTTCAATTGCCGTGACATTTGCTCTCCATTTAAGATGTAGAGCTCTAAGAAATTTCCTAACATAGTTCTTGCTAAAATAACCTTTATCAAGAGCTTTTAGACTAGTAATAATAGTATTAAATCTAGCAAAAGCACTATCTGTAGATTCGTCTTCGGAAATGACGAATTGTTCATATTGTTGAACAAAAAGGTCGATCTTATTATCTTTACCTGATTATTACCTTGATGGGTGATTAACAAAGTTTTCCAAATTTCGTGCCGGTGTTACACATAAAATTTCTTTCATATTTTTTTCTATGGGGGGGCAAACATTATAAATAACCATTTTAGCTTCATTATTTTTCGCGAGTCTCTTTTTAAGATCATCGCTTTATTTTTCAAAAGGGATAACCTCATCTAATTTGGTTTCCGGATTTTGTTGAATGGGTTGAAAATCACCGTTGGTAATAACATGCCAAAGATCTAGATCTTTTGATTTAACATATGTCTCGAATCTATTTTTCCAATAAATAAAACTATCACTTTCAAAGAGTGGTGGTCTTTGCATAGATTGCCCTTCTAGATATTTTCCGGAATTCAAAGAATTCGTTCCAAGCTATTAAAATACAGTATATTTAAAAAATAATGAGTGAACCTTGGGCCCTGATAAACCAATTGTGGAAACTAGAAAGGGGTTGACTAAGTTTACAATTCGTTTCGTTTTATAAAAACTTTTGCTTTGAAATACTTAGATTCGAGTAGTATGTTTAACCAACCAACAATATGAATCAATCAAGTAAATATCTAAACTAATGGAAAATAACAATCACAACAATATAAAGAGATGAGAGAAGGAACAATCAAACCAAGACACCAAGATTTATAGTGGTTCGGCTACGAAGCTCTTCTTCGCCCTACTCCACTCCCCGAGTATCCTACTCGAGATTTCACTATGTCAACAAGCTCCCTTCAGGCTGAGAAAACTGTTTACATGTCGCTTACGTTATTTTCCGAGACTAAGCTAAATGTCGAGTCCTAATCTTAGCTAGAACCAATCTACCACTTCACAATCACTACAGGATCACTAGATCTACACTATCGGATTTACACAATATCCGAATCACACAAATACACAAGATAATTACAATAGAGATTTGATACTTAGAAGAAAAGAGGAGAGATCACTAATTAACACTTCGTTTCTTGGCGAATACGAGTGTTCTTCTCTTGCACTTGAATGAGAGGGAAGAGATGAGAAGAAGAGATTAGATCACTTGAAACAAGATCAAGAGATGTTAGTGATCAAGATATTTAATGAGAGAAAGAAGGTTTTTAGAGAGAGAAAGAAGTGTGAGAAAATTCGTGCAAAGAGGTCTGATTTTCTGCAAGGAATGAAGCAGTATTTATAGGCAGGAAAAACCAACGGTCACTGGCGGCGGTCCCAGATATATAAGGGGGCCGCCAGTAGACTACGCTCCCTTTTTTATCTTTTTGTAGGGAAGGTTGTATCTGGTATAGAAGCTTCCATTTTGAGGGGAAATTTTGAATTTCAAATTTTAAGTTTTTAATAAAACTTTTCTTTTAATTGGAAAATATTTTGTATAATTAATTTTGTGAATTTTTTTAAAAAAATGTAATAGATAAGAGAAAAATATTTTATTGATCACTAATAGTGATTACTAATCTTAGAAATGGAATTTTACGATTAATAATTTGTAAACGTTTAATTTTATCGTAAACCTTTTTACGAATTTGTTATATCACAACGATGAGAGTCAAAAAATATAAATAACGTTTTTAGACATTATTTGTATTAACAAACTAAAAGAAATAACGTTATGTCAAACAACCCTCCCAGGTTTTGAAGCAATGAGTTCCCAAACCATGTATGCAAATTGGACAAAGCCCTTTACGGACTTAACAAGCAACCACGAGCAACGGAATGCGACACTCTCAACCCGTTTCCCACCGAACACAATTTGTAAGAGGTAAAAAGACAACACTCTAGTTGTCTACAAAACCTCAAACTGATGTGATTCTGGTTCAAATATATGTTGATGACATTATCTTTGGGTCCACCAGCATAAAATTATGCAAACATTTGCATAATACTGATGACTCAAACATAGAAATAAGCATGATGGGTGTCCTCGCCTATTTCCTTAGATTTTATATTAAACAATTTGAAAGAGGTATTTCAATCAACCAAGAAAAATATGTCAAGGGTCTACTAAAAAAGTATGACATAAATGGCTCATCAGTGAAAACTCTAATGGTACCCCCTAAAAAGTTAGGACCTGATCTTAATGGCAAAGCTGTAAATGAGACTCAATATAGAGGTATGATTGGATCACTAATATACCTAACTGCAAGCAGACTTGACATTCAATTCTTAACTTGTCTATGTACAAGATATCAAGCAAATCCTAAGGAATCCCACCTTATTGCTGTTAAGAGAAATTTTAGATACCTAAAAGGTACTCCCAATCTTGGTCTTTTGTATCCAAAATGTTTAGGTTTTGACTTAAAAAGATACTCAGACTCTGACTATGCTAGATGCAACATGGACAGGAAAAGCACCTCAGGTGCTTGTCAGTTACTAGGAGGCAAACTAGTGTGTTGGAGTGCTAAAAAGTAGCAATCTTTAGCTATATCTTCAGCTGAAGCTGAATATGTAGTTGCTGCTGGATGTTGTGCCAACATATTATGGATGAAGAGTCAATTCACTGACTATGATATCATTTATGAAAAGGTACCCATATTTTGTGATAACACAAGTGCTATTGCAATCTCAAACAATCCAGTTCTGCACTCAAGAACAAAGCATATTGATATCAGATATCATTTTATCAATATCCATATTCTAAAAGGGACATTGAAATTACAATTCATTCTACTCAATATCCCTTGTGATATCTTCACCAAGCCTCTGGATGAGCCAACTTTCAAAAGATTGATTGTTGAACTAGGTATGTTGAACATTGATTCAAAACCTGAAGCTTCAGTACTGACTGAAGAAAACTGAAGCTTCAGCGCTTTCATCCAAAACTGAACAAACTTTCAGTATTTAAATGTTCAGTATCAGTTTTAAATATACCCTTTAGCTTGCTAAGTGAAGTACTAATGCAATCACATATGTCTATTCATGGATTGCATGATTATGTGTGGTTTTTCTGTCGCCTTCGCTGGAGCACAATATTGGTACAAGTCAAAACTGAACAAATCTGATTTGTTTTCCTTCATCATTTACATAAAGAGATTTTTATCTAATTCTTCAGCTATCTCTCGAGTGAAGTAACTGAGCAATCACATATCTCATTCATGGAATTGCATCGCATTTTGGGTTTTGTCGCCTCCTGAAATATAATGATGATGAAGATTATAATAATCTGTTCAACATAACATAACATCAAACCTGAACCTAGTTTAGTCTTTGAACATCAATCACAAGGTCAGTTTAAAAAAACAAATGAGATTTTCAAAATTAATATATTTAAATATATTAAAAGAAGAAATCCAAAAGTTAGAATGACCCCAATCATCTTCACCCCCCTACTTTTGTATGTTGATAATGGATTTGTTCAATGTTCTACGTGGTGTCAGAAGCATGTTGTGCTGACTTTCATTAAATACAAAGTTAGCACACATGTTGAAAACAAACCCTAAACATTCCCATAACTTTTAAACCCTCAAATGACAGTTACAATTTCTCAAAGAAAAAATTGTAACTTCATCAATCATATAAATCACAACAAACCTTTCAACAACTCACTCTCACAAATTTATCAAGAACAAACAAAATGTAACATTTCTCATTTTTCTTGTCTTTGTACGACTATATTAATGATCACTATTTATTTCAGTCCGGTTACCTTTCTTTTAATATTTACTTTTAGCTAAACCGTTAGACTAAAATAATCAATGAGGTAAACGATCACCAATAAAATTAAGGTTTACATCAAACAAGTAAGGAATAATTATTTGAAAGAATTAATTATGTACTGTTTCGTATTTATTTTATTGGTCACGTCAAGGGGTTACGTTTCACGATAAAATACCATTTAGACGCACCCCGAATACCTAGACTTACTAGCTCAACCAATACCCACGTATAACCTTTTAAACACAAAAACTAAAATCTCTTGTACAAAGAAGCCATGATGCCGCTACACACAACAAATATAACAAGCAAATCTTTGCTAATAATCTTTAAGTACAAGTACATATATCCTAGGAAGTTTAATGTGTGTCCAATGGTTCCCTAAATAATTCTTTGGCACATTGATAATAACCCATCCCACCCCTAATTGCCGATTTCATGATATAATACATACTAACCTATAAGATTTTTGCGAGCATACTAAATCGTTGTACTTCGACTAACTCATTAAAACTTGTACTAAAGTGGTATTAACATAAAACCATGAGTGTTTAACTAGGAAGTTTCAAAAATACCTCCTAGGGTACAAACTTGGTTCGGTGTGGGATGCCTAGGAAACCAAGAGAGTGAACTAGTCCTTGTCTATAAATATACATTCACATTTTACTTTTTGACACTCTTGTTAACTCACTCACGCCTCAAACACTTCCCTTCTTCGCGTTCGAGTCCCAAACCGCCAACGAATACCCTCTTGATCTCACTCAAACCCACAAACTTTACTAGTTATCCTGCAAGTTTATAAAAAGGGACGTTCGAGCTAAGGGATTGGTAAACCAAGCTTTGAAGCTTAAGTAATACGCGCTTGGGTGTATACGAGTCGGGTTGTCATCTAAACGCACCATCAAAACTCTAGGACCCTTTTGTAAGTCATTCTAGGTCCTCTATGTTACTCCTATGTTCTTATGTATAATTATTTGAATTGTAGTACGTTTATGCGTCGAGCTTAAAACCCAAGGTTGCGTTGAACATGCATGGCTCGACCCATGCATGGTTTCACTGTACTCTTTTTATCACGAACCGACTGTTGGAGCCATACCCCAAAAACACGTAAACGCTTGTGAAATAAATGTAACATTATGCCTTGGAAAGGGATGCTCGACGCTCTTATACGCGTGCATGTGGCGAACACGAATTAACGATACCACATAAACACACTAATAAACTATTCGGACTCTTCTTGGGCTACGCGACCCATCCTTATGAGCCCACAAGACCCATGAGCCACAATAAGCTAGGACGTGCTTATTATGACTAACCGACGTATAGATTAATATGATTCCTAAGATAAGTAAGTGGACCTTCAAAGACGAGCCCGAACACGAGAAACCCCATCGGGTTCCTATCAAGCCCAACGCGAGCCCAACGCGAGCCCCATGCGAACCCATAAGCCATAATAAGCCTAAACAGCTTATTCTTGTGCTTACCCGACTTAACGAGCTTAATATGGGCTTAAGAACCTAAGTGAACCTTTCGTGTTTCTTTTAAAACCAAACGGACCCTTAATGGGCCTCCTAGCCACCAACATGTTTAGAAAGAGTCTATTTAAGTGTATTAATCTCCATTTCAAATGCATCAAACTTTGTATTCTTCATTCGAGTTATGTCATCCATTTGTGAATCAACAAACTTTTCACAACTACTTAAATCAACATTAAATCTTTGTTTAAGAATTTTGACTCGTTCCTTATATTTTTCAAGCTCATCGGTTAAGGATTCATTAACAATCTTACTTTCATTATTAGCCTTATCCCAATTAGTTGCATGATTAGACATTTATTCAAACATAGATAATATCATAGAATTTTGTTGTGCAAAAGTGTTAGTATTTTGAACAATCTCCTGTTGCGTTTCTTCCAGATATGGAGAATAGGGAATGATATTTCTATCACTTGTTATCTCATTATCTGGATAATCAACAATAGGTGATAGTTCAGAATACTGAAACTCATACACACTTTGATTCATCATATCATTTTGAGAAGTGTTAGAATATGGTACCTCAGAAAGAACATCTGAATCACAACTTGAGAGATTGGACATAAGAACCGCTTTGGCTGAAGAGATATCATCATAGTCAGAATCATAAGCATCTAAATCATCAGTCTAGAAAGCTGCATTGTGAGTGATTGTCTGAGCAACTTGACCATCTACAACTCCAGGATCTGTCAGAAATGCAAACTGCTTGATGTGTGTTTTACAAGCTTTAAATTTATAATTACTAGAAATACCAAACGAACGACTAAAACATAACATTCGGGAAAGTATACCCTATCGAGAGTAATATAGTCTAAGGTAAGTCCAGGTCAATCTACGGGATTTGTAGCAATTCACAGATTGTTTATCAAGTAACAAAGCTAATTGATTACGGATCAAATAGCTTAACGTGTGAAGCAAACAAGAAACAAAACATGATACACATAATAGATAGAGATAAAGCAAGACTTTATATAAATAAATCATACAAGTCATATATGATGGGTAATCATAATAACAAGCATATCTACCAATGATAACATAGAATCCTTTCGGCCTTTATACTACATCATCACGAGTGCAATAAGCATGGTTTATATCAAATATGCATACATATGAATTCCTCCCAACGTGGTCGGTCAACAAAAGGAAGGGTCTTAAATATTATTCTACTTGGGTTATTTATCAATTTACCATATAATTCTCACAAGTATGATATTGATTCGTATGGCCAACACGATTCAAAATACATCAAGACAATTAATCCTTTTGGTCTATTTCAATTAAAAGATATATCAAGAGATAAACAATGATCCAAGTAAAGATTGTAACACCCTCAAATCTGAGTATGCAGCGGAATGTTGAATATCCGAAGGCATTACATTATTGGGGTGATAACATGCTTTGTTTTACAAACTGGACGCAAGTGTACATTTTATACCATGATTACGTGTTTGCCTAAGTTACCATAACCCATTATGTCCATGATCATGAACTGTTAATTGCATAGATGTGATTGGGAATTACATTGTGTGGGCGCGAATGTTATGGATAGATCTATTAGGGATTGACATCCATGTTCGGGTGACTAGCTATCACTGGGAACGAACGCATACCATGTCGAACTTGGGATGTTGCAGGGTTAGCACATCATTCAGAATGTGGTTCCCAGATATGGTGGTGATCATGGTATTTCATAGTGGAAAGTGGTGGTAAGCATGGTGTGACATTGTTGGAGAGAAAGGTGTTTGAATCATTTGATCCTAAGATCTTCACCAACTCTTTCCTCCTCATCCACTTGATTTAGAGATTGTGTGTGTGAGATATGGATTGGTGTCTTGGATTGGACAAATTTGAGGGGTATTTATAGGGTAAAATATACTTGGGGACCAAGCAAAGGTTGTATGTGGACGTTTTTGAGGCTAAATCCACACCGTTTTTTTAATGCTGCAAGACAGAAAGTGCGGACGCACAAATTTTTATTTGTGCAGCGTACTTGGGATTTGTGAAAAGTGTGTCCGCACAAATTTTTATTTGTACGACTGTTTTTGAGACCTTTTCCATTCGTGAGCAAAAACCACAGTTGTAAAGAATTCTTTCCCGCAACGGCGTGGCCCACAAGAATCCGTCAAACGGAGTTCGTATCCTCCAAGTTATGGCCAAAACATGTGACATGTGTCGGGAAGATCTTTATCGTGCAGTATTTCTTCGTTTAAGCATCAATCATTTGTGTTTTCTTCCATTTTCTTCCACGACACATTCTAAGAACCTACAATAGCAAATATACACTATTCTATACCAATAGTTCTTATATTTAACCAATTTATATATGTAAAATCATTGATAACGCATATAAAAACATGTATAATTTGAGCGTTATCAGCTGCCCTATGACCTAGTGGTGCCTGATCATAGGCAGGGCTGTGGTGGTTATATGGTGCTGCAGCAATCTTAGCAATGCCTGCCCCTCCATAGAGCCTATCATAGGTGGCTCGAGTCTGACAGTCTTTCGTGCCCTACGGAGTCGTGTCCGAGAAAAAGGGACCCTAGTCTGAGGTGATCTAGGTGTAGGTGCAGACTCATCGGTCTTAAATGCCTTTGTATCCCCAGCTGAGGGAACAGGGTCAACAACAGGTACCACAAAAGAGACAGCCGGAGCTAGGTGCTGCTCCTCCTCCTCTTTGTCCTCAGTGGGCTCCTCATCCTCATTATCCATATCAGCATCATCATCATCAATCATCATCACGAGGGCTCATCATCACCATTTCCCCACTCATCAGATATTAGTATGGTCCCCCCTCAATGGTCCTACCTCTAGATCCCATCGTCATCCATAGCTCGATCTGATAATCAATAGAATTAATAGGAATAAAACATCCTCGTCGAATCTGAGTCAGCAATGTGTCCAGGTGATTTAGCAGTCGGTGAAGCATCATTAGCATAAGGCTGGTCGACCTGAATGTCATCATCTATTAGTACATGGTACTCCGGGTGTTCTGGCTCCATAATGTATACCAGTGCATGCTCGTCCAACTCCATGGGGTCAGGTATATAAGCAGGTGACAGTGGTGGTGTTTGCCCTTGTTGGGCAACTTCCTTGTAAGGGTCCATCTCCGGAAGCTCGACGACATTCACAAGTGGAATACCCCAAGATAGTCCATTCGAATCAGAGGATATGGACGTATAGGTAACTGCAGACGATGCGTTGTCTGATGACATGGCTAATCTGTAACCATAATATAAACTTGTATAAGTATATTATATAAGATCAGCAGTAATATACGTAATGTAATATTAACACATATATAACCTATGTAAGTACTTAGTATAATTAACTAATGCTAAAATGATGCATGACATGTAAGCATGTATACTAGATGCAAATTAGATGCAACACTACTAGTTTGTATGTATGTCCCTTTGAAAAACTTTTGAATGTCACAATGTTTGAAGAAAAAAACGGTTATAGACCAAGTAAAAACATTTGACCTGGTTCTCTATAACCTTGGCTCTGATACCAATTTGTAACACCCCCAAAATGGGTCGCAGCGGAATATGATGTTCCGGGGGTATTACTTCATAGATCAATAACACAAGATATGAGAACGACCTTTAAAATAGTCGTTTAAAAACTGATACATTGGATTTCATAAATGGTTTGTTACAAAAGCCCATAGGCTTAAATTGTTCAACTTGAAAAGTAAAGATTTCACAACATAACAATATCCCAAAAAGAAATGCACGTAAACTTATTGACGCTATGACTTCAAAAGACGACCATCTAATGTACCCATGACTTGCACCTTATTGACCTGAAAAAACATGTTTAAAACTGTCAACATAATGTGGTAAATTATAGGTTTAAAATTTAAAATGAACGGAAAGCAAAGACTTCCCTGTAAAAACGCAACAAAAAACAATATCACAAAAATGTCTTATTGAATGCACTAAGCTCATGACACGAAGCAAAACAATGTACGAATATCAAATACATATAAATGATGGTGCCCAATGTAGATGTTCAACCCGTAACATCTATGAGTCCGAAATGGTATACATTCGTCGTTTCCGGCCAACCGGTAAACTAGCAAGTGCTACTTGCCCGAACGGGGATGTTAATTCCCAAATAGATCTATTCAATAATAATCCGCTACAATCCATAAATTAAAAAGTTCTGATGATGGCATAGTGGTTACAACTACCTTAGGCAAACTCGTAATATTGAATTTAAATGTACTTGCATCCATTTTGTAAAACAAACATGATCTCATCCCCGAGATTTGATAAATGATTGAAAAGTATAAGATAGGGACTATAAACTCACCTTAATGATAAAATGAGGTAGCAACGAATATGAAACGAGCAAGGTAAATGGTGCACGCAAAAACAATGTAAAACTCTATCTGCTACCTAAATGAATAATACGCATATTACTAATCATGTAATATACTAAAATGTATGCAATTTTGTCCTTAGTATTGTGCTTGATTTGAGAAATATTACTTGTTTTAAATGGGTTATTCTTTGAAAATTGGCCAATGTATCAGGTCATAATCTCTTACCATTAAACATGTAAATTACGATATCAGACAATTTAGAAACTAGGTTGTAAGTACTTTTCTAGTTAATTCAATCGAAACTTGGTTTGGTCTCTGAACGTGTCAAACAATTGGATGAAGTTATAACAAAACGAATTTAAAAATTAACTTTATAAAATTGGTGGGACAAAAGCAAAGTTTTACCATTTATTTCTATATCGTTACTGAATAAAATTATAAACCAAAAGGTTTTTTGAAAACTAGGCCATGTCCTCTACAACTTTGGTCATTTGAGTTTTGTCCAAAAATGTCGTGTAATGGGTTAAAAATGTGGCCAAACATGAGGGTGTCACGACTGGGTTTAAGATGAAAAACAATATTTTGGCTAAGTGTTCTTTTTATAAGTGACTTTGGACAGATTTTGGTCGCGTATTCGTAACTCATACCACATTATAATCGAAAAAGATAAAAAGACCTACATAAACTAGGGCCAGATGTCTACATATGCCCTTTATAAGTTTAAGTTTGATGTGGCTAAACTAAAAAAACAAGGGCAAAGTAAAGGGTACGCTACCCGTTTAACCAACAGTTTTAACTGTTGGAAATATGAAACGGCATAACTAACTTTAAGCCTAATTTGCGAGTTCGTTACTCAACCTTATGACAAACTAAAAATACTTTTGTAAACTAGCCAGGTCTACTACATTTTATCTTGGGTAAAAGCCATAAATTACCGAAGTACTTTTTCCAAAAATCCGACTTAACCCATTACTTTTTAATTAACAACGAAACACCCACGTACTTTTCACATTTTTTAAACACGACTTGAACCAAACGTTTGTACCGTTAGATATTTTGTGGCAATGTTTAGTCCATTTAGACTAACGATCATCTTTGCATCGTTATGCCTTTAAACCAATTAATTTTTCTGTATATGATTTTTAAGTTTTCGCTCGTTTTTTAACGTTTTCGTTCGTTTTTTACGATTTTCGTACTTCCTTTTACTTTTTCGTCTGTTTATTACGATTTCGTCTGGTTTTTTACGTTTTCGTCTGTTTTTTTTGCGTTTTTGCCCGTTTTTTACGTTTTCGCTCGTTTTATACGTTCTCGTCCGGTTTCTTACGCTTTCGTATGTTTTATTACGTTTTCATCCGTTGTTTTACGTTTCGTCTGGTTTTTTAAAATTTCGACTGTTTTTACGTTTTCATCCGTTTTTTACGTTTTCTTCAAATCTTTTACGTTTTCGTCCGTTTTTACGTTTTCGTTTGTATTTTTACGTTTTCGTACGATTTCAACCGTGTTCGTACGATTTCGTCTGTATTTTACGTTTTTTTACGTTTTCGTCCGTTTTTTATGTTTTCGTACGATTTCAAATGGACAAAAATGTAAAAACCAGACGAAATCGTAAAAAGCTAGACGAAAACGTAAAAAACGAACGAATATTTTAAAAAACATGCGGAAGCGTAAAAGAACAAACGAAACGTAAAAACAGACGAAATTGTAAAAAAAACAGAGGAAAACATAAGAAAATGTACAAAAGTGTAAGAAACCGGACGAAAACGTAAAAAACGGACGTAAACGTTAAAAAATGGGCGAAAACGCAAAAAAAACAAACGAAAACGTAAAAAACCAGACGGAATCGTAAAAAACGGACGAAAACGTAAAAAACAAGCGAAAACGTAAAAAATTATATAAAGAAAATTATTGTAGCTAAACGGACTAAAGTTGCCACATAATAACTAACGGTACAAACGTTTGGTTCAAAGTCGCTAAAAATTGAAAGTACCGGGATTTTCCGGTGTCATAAAAAAAGTAAAAGGGTCAAGTCGGAATTTTAGAAAGTACGTTGAATATTGGCTTTTACCCCTTTTATTCGTTTTATAAGTTCGTGGTTAGATCGTTATGATGTCAAAAATAAGCTTAAGGAGGGGGTCCGCACTGCCAACTAAGTTTTAACTGTTGAGAATACGACAGCGAAAGAACAAACACTCCGTTTCCATTTTTGCGTTGCTCGTTTCTCAATGGTTTTTGATGATTCGAATTTATAAATAGAGCTCACTATGTCGACTATAACACGCCCCTAATTACTGACCTTATGTCAAAGTTTAAATGGGTCGAAACAAAGCCTAAAGTCAACCCAACATGCCCGTTTTTATACGCATAAAATAACAAATTTGAGAATCCGTTTCCCCGTTTTTGGTATATATAGTAGGGGTTCAAATTTTCGTGATAAACTACTCCTAAATTGTGTTAACGAATGAAAACTTCAGAATTCTCCTACAATTTGTATACGGGTCTCTCGATGAACCCGTATACATCAGAAGGTTTACCACTTTCAGGTATAAATTTTATTATAACTTTTCAATCTAAGATTTCTCAAGCACAATAAATCTAAATGACATGATTACATAATAATGTGTGGCAAAAATTATGAACGTAAGACTCATAAATATTCGGCTGAGTAAGACGGTTTAACCAATGAAAACCCTAATTTGCATAGAGCACTTCGCGACACAACACCCTTCTGATGTTAAACCCTTTTACCACAATGTAAACCCTTCGACCCACTTATGAACACCAACAATCACCCTTTCCTGCTTTCTTAGACTTCGACCAACAAAAGAAAACCCAAGAGTGACGAATTTGGGTTTAAGGTTTTTTAAGGTTTTTAGGGTTTTGTATATGATGAAAGATGTGGGTTTGCTGTTGTGTGTGTGAGTCGAAAACAAAAAAAAAAAAAAAATACCAAAGAACAAGAGAAAAACAAGGTGGATATGAGTAAAATTGATATTGCATCTCCTGCTTTGCAAGGCTTTATATACCTGATAATTTTGCAATGTATATATCCAATTCCTTAATCCCCTATTTGTGTTAACCCACATAAGGCAAGGGATCTTTAGGATTTATAAATGGTCAAGGTACAGGGAATTAAAGGTGGTTACTGTTGTTGTACCGTGGGAAGCAAAACAAGAAAAAGAGAGCAGCTAGAATACACATGGGTGTGAGGATTTATAAAGAAAAGAGTGTGGGCTTTAAGTCTAGAGAGGTTACAGGAGGAAAAAAGGGTTTGGAAAACTTTGTGAAAAATCCATACAAATTGAAAACGTACGTAATGTTTTTCTAGGATAAAGGGCATCGACATTTTTGAGATCTTGTAAGAGTATGAGAGTTTTATTTAGGACTATATATATTTCCTTGTTTATGGTAGTTAAGTTTGGTGTAGTTTTATTTTTAATGAGTTTTTATCTTGATAGAATTTATTAGATATGATCATGAAATTTTCTTTCTTGTCGTGAGATAAATTTAAATAACGAACATAAGAGGGTCTTAGTCCAAGCAAGGGGGTCGTGTGAGGCCTTAATGAGTTTCGTTGACGTTTTAAGCTAAACGTTGATCATTTAGTTTACGCGATTTAGCCTACACGGTTTAAAAGGAAAGCTACGCGAAATAAGCCTAAAACGAATAATGAAAATAGTTGAAGCTGTTAAAATGACCTGAAAATGTGGAAATGTTACAGCATTTACTTACCTCTTGAGGGGAAAGTTTTTAATATGATAAAGAAAAATTTGTTGAATTTTATACCTTTTATGCTGAAATTGGAGGTTTTGAATTTAAAAAATCGGCACAAAAAAACTAGAATTGGTTTTGTAAAATCTAAGTACATCATGTGTAACAGGGAAGGGGTTCCAAAGAGATAAACATAAACATATTGGATCTTGAAAACAGTGATAAACAAGTTAGAAATATAAGACACCGTATAACGGGTTGTAAGGCAAGAATCAAAGTTGATTTAAATCCTATTTTTGGAAAGTATGAAATAACTAAGTTTGTTTCTAAGCACAATCATCAAATAACCCCGAAAGAGTATAAGCATCTAACAAAGAAACAAAGGAAGATGACTCAAGCGGAAAAGATGTTTGTTGCAATAGCTTCAACTTGAAAACTTGGTGTAACAAGGACACACAACTTGTATTATAGAATGAAAGGGGGTGCACAATATGTTCATGGCACGAGTGATGATTTTAAGAATCATATAAGGGATGTTAATGCATTCATAGAAGAAAGCGACGCACAAATGCTAATTAACAAAATGGAAAACAAAAAGAAGTTTGTGCCAAACTTTACGTTTTTTTGGGTAAAGGGTTACCCCGGTAAATAATATTAAAACCGAAAAAGATTAAGTACAAATGAAATGTGGCCTAAAAATACCACATTACCTCAAGCTAGAGCTTGTGCAGACACCTTAAGTAAGTGGCTTTATGACCGAAGCCATAAACACTAACAACTCTAGCAAACCTACCATAAGGAAAACTAGAGAAAACACACCAACATGGAAAAATACACAAATCAAGTTTTGGAAGCATCTAGAGCCATGTAAGTGGCCCTCGTTATATTATTGTCTGACAGATTAGCAGTTTCATCAAAAATAACCTCAACTTCTTCATCACTCTCCATATCATCCAAAGCATCAAAAGGGTTGGACGTGTGGATATTAGACGCGCTAGAATGATACTGAAGACCTCTATTCTTTGTAGAACCACGAGTATTAAAAAGTTAGAAGAACATTAGCGGATTAGTAGGCTTTATCCTTAGAAAGCTGAATGTAACAATGTTTACATCATTAGTTTTTTTATTGTGAATTTTCATGTGACCCTTCTATCGAATCTTACCTTATTGTTATAATAGGGCTACCAACAGTCTTTAACAACTGTAGACCATGTTTTACCCACTTTTCTTTTTGTATAACCGACCTTTTGGAATCCATCATTATTCATAACACAGTAGCATAGTCAATTTTCATTTCTTGGGAATTGGAATCAAATCACATGACCAAATATTTTACATTGTTCATAACGAGGTGGTTTCCTTTCGTATTCAACACGTACCGTTTCCTTAGTAAAGCCTACGCCTTCAGGCAAAGGGATACCCATACTAATACTATCTTCTAAAGCCTCATCCGCTTTAATTTCAATAAAAAAACGAGCAAAACTACTTTGACCCTACGACTCAATGCACATCGAACTAGTAAAAGAATCGAGCATAATCGGCTTATCAATTTGAGATGCAATGAGACTAATGCCATCCTCCGAAAACACTTGAATCGGCACATCATGAATCTTCACCCACACCGGAATACGAGTTAGCTCTTCTTTGCAAGGACTTGTACGCATCGTTCTTTCCGTGGGTCAAGTAGTTTTGCTCGATTTTTTTATTGAAATTAAAGTGAATGAGGCTTTAGAAGAAGTAATTTGTATGGGTATCCATTGCCTGAAGGCGAGGCTTTTACTAAGGCAACGGTACGTGTTTGAATACGAAAGAAAACACCTCGTTATGAACATTTAAAAAATTATGTTCCCCCCCCCCCCCCCCCCCCCCCCCCCCCCCCCCCCCGCCATGGAATATCACATCCCCCAAAATGACATGAACTATTCATACTGCTGTTTATGAATAATGAGATTCCAAACGGTGGTTAACAAAAAGAAAAGTGGTAAAACATGTTCTACAGTTGTTAAGACTGCTTGGTAGCCTATTAAACAAAAGGTTAGATTCGATCAGAAGTCACATGAAAATTCACAAAAAACTAATGATGGTAACATTGTACATTCAGCTTCTAAGGAAAAGCCTACTAAATCCGCTAATGTATCTTCAACTTTTAATACTCGTGGTTCTACAAAGAATAGAGGTCTTTCAGTATTCAATCTATCTCGTCGTAAAATCCACACGTTCCAACGCCCTTTTAGATGCGTTGGATGATATGAGAGTGATGAAAAGAAGATTGAGGTTATTTTTGATGAAACTGCTAATCTGTCAGACAATAATATAACGAGGGCCACTTACATGGCTCTAGATGCTTCCAAAACTTGATTTGTGTATTTTTCCATGTTGGTGTGTTTTCTCTAGTTTTCCTTATGTGTAGGTTGCTAGAGTTGTTAGTGTTTATGGCTTGTCATAAGCACTTTCTTAAGGTGTCTATCAAGCTCTTGCTTGAGGTTAATGTGGTATTTTAGCCACATTTCATTTGTACTTAATCTTTTTCGGTTTTAATATTATTTACCGGGGTAACCCTTTACCCAAAAAAACGTAAAGTTTGGCACAAACTTCTTTCTGCTTTCCATTTTGTTAATTAGTATTTGTGCGTCGCTTTCTTCTATGAATGCATTAACGTCCCTTATATGATTCTTAAAATCATCACTCGTGCCATGAACATATTGTGCACCCCCTTTCATTGTATAATACAAGTTGTGTGTCCTTGTTACACCAAGTTTCAAGGTTGAAGCTTTGACAACAAACATCTTTTCCGCTTGAGTCATCTTCCTTTGTTTCTTTGTTAGATGCTTATACTCTTTCGGGGTCATTTGATGATTGTGCTCAAACAAACTTAGTATATTCATACTATCCCAAAAATAGTGATTTAAATCAACTATTTGAACCTTGCTTAAAAAAAACAACCCGTTATACGGTGTCTTATATTTCTAACTTGTTTATCACTGTTTTCAAGATCCAATTTGTTTATGTTTATCTCTTTGGAACCCCTTCCCTGTTACACATGATGTACTTAGATTTTACAAAACCACTTCTAGTTTTTTTGTGCTGATTTTTTAAATTCAAAACCTCCAATTTCAGCATAAAAGGTATAAAATTCAACAAATTTTTCTTTATCATATTAAAAACTTTCCCCTCGAGAGGTAAGTAAATGCTGTAACATTTACACATTTTCAGGTCATTTTAACAGCTTTAACTATTTTCATTAATCGTTTTAGGCTTATTTCGCGTAGCTTTCCTTTTAGAACGTGTTGCCAAATCGCGTAACTAAATGATCAACGTTTTAGCTTAAAACGTCAACGAAAACTCATTTAAGGCCTCACACGACCCCTTGCTTGACCTAGACCCCTTATTTTTCGTTATTTAAATTTATCTCACGACAAAAAGTAAATTCATGATCATATCTAATAAATTCTATCAAATAAAAACTCATTAAAAATAAAACTACACCAAACTTAACTACCATAAACAAGGAAATATATATAGTCCTAAATAAAACTCTCATACTCTTACAAGATCTCAAAAATGTCGACTGCCTTTATCCTAGAAACCCATCTACGTACGTTTTAAATTTGTAAGGATATTCACAAAGATTCCAACCCTCTTTTTCCTCCTTAAACCATCAAGACTAAAGCCCACACTCTTTTCTTAATAAATCCTCAACACCCATGTGTATCTAGCTGCTCATCTTTTCTTGTTTAGCTTCCTACTTACAAATACAACAGTAACCACCTTTAATTCCCTGTACCTTGACCATTTATAAATCCTAAAGATCCCTTGCCTTATGTGGGTTAACACAAACTCGTGACTTAAGAATGGGATACTATACATGCAAACTTATTCAGGTATATAAAGCCTTGCAAACTCAGGAGATGCAATATCAATTATACTTCATCATCCCATCTTGTTTTTCTCTTGTTCTCTGGTATTCGACTCACACACACAACAGCAAACCCACATCTTTCATCATATACAAAACCCTAAAAACCTTAAAAAAACCTTAAACCCAAATTCGTCACTCTTGGGTTTTCTTTTGTTGGTCGAAGTCTAAGAAAAAAAAGCAGAAGGGTGATTGTTGGTGTCATGAAGTAGTCCGAAGGGTTACATTGTGGTAAAAAAAAAAAAAAAAATAAAAAAAAAAAAAAAAAAAAAGGGGGGGTGGGGGGGGATTAAAAAGGGTTTAAACACAGAAGGTATTGTGTCCGCGATGCTATATGCAAATTAGGGTTTTCATTGGTTAAACCGTCCCACTCAGCCGAATATTTATGAGTCTTACGTTCATAATTTTTGCCACACATTATTATGCAATCATGTCATTTAGATTTATTGTGCTTGAGAAATCTTAGATTGAAAAGTTATAATAAAATTTATACCTGAAAGTAGTAAACGTTCTGATGTATATGGGTTCATCGAGAGACCCGTATACCAATTTACTAAGGGAGAATTCTGAAGTTTATCAAGATCGTTAACACTATATAGAGTAGTTTATCACCAAAATTTGAACCCCTAACACCTTATAACAAAACGGGAAACGGATTCTCAAATTTGTTATTTTATGCGTATAAAAACGGGCATGTTGGGTTGACTTTAGGCTTTGTTTCGACCCATTTAAACTTTGACATAAGGACATAAATAGGGGCGTGTTAAAGTCGACGATAGTTGAACTCTATTTATAAATTCCGTAATCATCAAAAACCATTGAGGAATGAGCTCGCAAACTGAAACGAAAGTTAGTACTGCTGTCGTGTTCTCAACAGTTAAAACTGTTGGCAGTCGCGACCCCCTCCCTTTAGCCTTATTTTTGACCATCATAACGACCTCTAACCACGAAACTTATAAAAGATAAAAGGGTAAAAGCCATAAATTACCAACGTACTTTCTAAAATTTCCCGAACTGTACCCTTACTTTTTTGATAACACGAAACCGCGTACTTTCAAATTTTTCGCCGACTTGAACCAAACGTTTGTAACCAGTTAGTTATTATGTGGCAACGTAGTCATTTTAGCTAACGATCGGTTGCATTGTTAGTCCTTAAACAATAATTTTTCTTATAAAATTTTTACGTTTTCGCTAGTAATGATTTTATTACGTTTTCGTCCGTTTTTTTACGATTTCCGTCTGGTTTTTTACGTTTTCGTCTTGTTTTTTTGCGTTTCGCCCATTTTTTAACGTTTTCGTCCGTTTTTACGTTTTCGTCCGGTTTCTTACACTTTCGTACATTTTTCTTACGTTTTCCCTCTGTTTTTTTTACAATCTTCGTCTGTTTTTACTTTCGTTTGATTCTTTTACGCTTCGCATGTTTTATAAATATTCGTTTCGTTTTTTTACGTTTTCGTCTAGCTTTTTACGATTTCGTCTGGTTTTTACATTTTTGTCCATTTGAAATCGTACGAAAACATAAAAAACGGACGAAAACGTAAAAAAACGTAAAATACAGACGAAATCGTACGAACACGGTTGAAATCGTACGAAAACGTAAAAATACAAACGAAAACGTAAAAACGGACGAAAACGTAAAAGATTTGAAGAAAACGTACAAAACGGATGAAAACGTAAAAACAGTCGAAATTTTAAAAAACCAGACGAAACGTAAAACAACGGATGAAAACGTAATAAAACATACGAAAGCGTAAGAAACCGGACGAGAACGTATAAAACGAGCGAAAACGTTCAAAAACGGTCGAAAACGCAAAAAAAACAACGAAAACGTAAAAAACCAGACGAAATCGTAATAAACAGACGAAAAAGTAAAAGGAAGTACGAAAACGTAAAAAACGAACGAAAACGTAAAAAACGAGCGAAAACTTAAAAATCATATAAAGAAAATTATTGTTAAAGGACTAACAAGCAAAGAGTCTTAGCTTCATGGACCTAACAGTGCCACAAAATAACTAACGTACAACTTTGTTCAAGTCCGTTAAAAACATTGAAGTACGAGTGATTTTCGTTTTTAATAAAAAAAGTAAAGGGTTCAAGTCGGGAAATTTTGGAAAGTACTTCGGTAATTTATGGCTTTTACCCAAGATAAAATGTAGTAGACCTGGCCTAGTTTACAAAAGTATTTTTAGTTTGTCATAAGGTTGAGTAACGAACTCGCAAATTAGGCTTAAAGTTAGTTATGCCGTTTCATATTTCCAACAGTTGAAACTGTTGGTTAAACGAGTAGCGTACCCTTTACTTTGCCCTCGTTTTTTTTTTAGTATTAGCCCCTCCAACAAAACATATAAAGGGCAAATGGTAGTACACCTGGCCTAGTTTATTAAGGTCTTTTTATCTTGTTCGAATACTGGGTAATGAGTTCACGAAACGCGACCAAAATCTGTCCAAAGTCACTTATAAAAAGAACACTTAGCCAAAATATTGTTTTTCTCTTAAACCCAGTCGCGACACCCTCATGTTTGGCCACATTTTTAACCCATTAAACGACATTTTTGGACAAAACTCAAATGACCAAAGTTGTAGAGGACATGGCCTAGTTTTCAAAACAACTTTTGGTTTATAATTTTATTAAGTAACGAATCCAGAAATAAATGGTAAAACTTTACTTTTGTCCCACCAATTTTATAAAACTTAATTTTTAAATTCAGATTTGTTTAACTTTCATCCAATGTTTTGAACACGTTCAGAGAGCCAAACCAAGTTTCGGATGAATTAACTAGAAAAGTACTTACACCTAGTTTCTAAATTGGTCTGAAATCGTAAATGTACATTTGTAATGGTAAGAGATTATGACCTATGACATTTGGCCAATTTTTCATGAATAACCAAACATTTTAAACAATAAATTTCTCAAACTCAAGCTACAATACTAAGGACAAAATTTGCATACATTTTAGTAATTACATGATTAAGTACTATGCTTATTATACATTTCGTTACAGATAGAGTTTTTTCATTGTTTTTGGCGTGCACCATAACTTGCCGCTTCATATTCGTTGCTACCTCATTTTATCATTAAGGTGAGTTTATAGTCCCTATCTTATACTTTTCAATTATTTATCAAATCTCGGGGATGAGATCATGTTTGGTTTACAAAATGGATGCAAGTACATTTTAAATTCAAATATTACGAGTTTGCCTAAGTAGTTTGTAACCCACTATGCATTACATCAGAACTATTAATTACTGGTATTGTAAAGCGCGAAAATTATGAATAGATCAAAAAAATGTGAGGTTCGCCTTTAAATCTTATGAAGATGATTTTTGCCTTTAGCTTTCTCGAGTTAAGGTTTGAATGCAGCTGCAAGTGTCTCATCCGTCGTTACGGCTGTGTATTTGTAGTTTTGTCGCCTTTTCTGGAGCATTGGTATCGGATTAAAAATTGTATGAGTGTGCCGGTGATTTATTGATTCTAGAACTTGTGCTTGAAATCATTACGAGACCGCAGTGAGATCACGTTCGCGTGATGGTATTTTTAAGTAATAAAGAGGCAACTTATGATTTAACCCAAATAGCCATTCCATTTAACATATTATTATTTTAGCTAATTACACTGATCAGTTAACCACCCAAATAAAATCCTTATGTTAGCACTCATTTTTAGTTCTAGATACTCCTAGTTTAACCCATTGAGCCATTCTAATCATCTTTCTCATCCAGAAAAAATATATATACAAAAAAATATAACATTTAGCCTAGCCTTACCCCTCGTTGAAAGTCCCTATGGTTGGTTGATGGTTGCTTGGTATGATTGGTTGATTTTTGCTCATAGTTTGCTCGCGCGTTGCTATGAGTGTTGCGCCATTTCAATGAAGATGAAGAAGGCATGCTTCATGTTCATATATTTTTTGTGGTGTATTCTTATCTCAAGTGTGGCGGAATTGTTAGTTGTGTGAAGGACTAATTGAAAGAAAAAAAAATGAAATAAAAAAAGGGTTATAAAAAATCAAAAAAAGAAGAAAAAAAGAGAGAAAAAGAAAAGTATGAATAATAGTTGAGATGTTGGTTGCTTGTGACGTATTGCTATATTACATTTGTGCCGGTTCGATTATAATCGAGAGAGGTTGAATGTTCGATAACCTCGCGGGTTTGTGGATTGTCATAGCTAGCAACATGGTTTCTTGAACTTGTCGACATGTATATTATAAAATCATTTCCAGTATATATTTCCCATGCCATATCCACACCCTTATTAACCCTTAGTCTGTACATTATAACCCGAATAAAAGTCCTTTTTTGTTAATTATACCTGGTGCTTATGACATGTCGTGCAGTTTTGTTTCTTGTACAAGCCTATGGTAACTTAATGAATCATGTCTGAGCAATTGAGTGTGATTTTCCTTTTACCCTCTATTACATCACATACGAGTGTCTGAGTGAATTATACTTTCCTTCTTCGTGAGGTGCTTAGTCATGTTATACAGCTTGAGAATCATTGGGTATTGTCAAACATCTCTGTTTTCACATATTAAAAATCAAAAAAATATTTTTTTCATAATTCTATGTTTGTTTTGTAAAGCTTTATAATTTCTTAATTACTTGAGGGCAAGAAAACCCCCTTAATTGGTGTGGGGGGTGTGTGGTGTGAGGGTCGCAGTTGATATGTTCAGCTTATTAGTAGTGTTATCTACTAAATATACCGCTCGCAAATGATAGATACCTATATAGTATGACCACTCACAATTTGGACATTAGACGTCAGCGTTTTGTCTTCACGGGGAAAATTTTACACTAAGTAACAACAAAATATAGGTAGATATACAATACATGAATAATAAATAAATAGAAAACAACATATTATCTAGTGTTATTAGTAGATCTCACCATATGGGGTTTGCTCGGGTTTTGGGTAGTAATTCTTATTACTGTTAGTAGAGCTTTGCGTTGCAGTCAGAGAGTCTACAGGTGTGTGTTGGACGGTGTATCTACAATATATATGTGCTCAGTTGGGGGATTTGATAACGCTCAAATATACAGTTCTATACGTGTTATCAATGATTATATATATATATATATATATATATATATATATATATATATATATATATATTGGTTAAATATAAGAACTTTTGGTATATAATAGAGTATATTTGCTATTGTAGGTTCTTGGAACATGTCGCGGATGAAAACAAAAGAAAACACTAAGATTTAAAGCTTAAATGAAGAAATAACTCAAGCTGAATGCTTCCCGACACCTGTTCACTGTTTTGGCCATAACTCGGTCATAACAACGTCCTTTTAGTTTGGTTCAAGCGACTCGAGAAAGAAAACAGAAGAATACACAATGATATGGAGCTTAAAAGCACACTTGAAGACATCCAGAGCTCAAATGGAACAAAACCAAGTATTTATACACAACGGAAAGCAAGTTAGAAGAAAATAAATGACTAAAGCTGAAAAAGACCATAAGTGCGCCGCACTTTGCCCAAGTGCGCCGCATTTCCTTCAAAAGTCAAAGAATTAAAGTATCAGTCAAAGAAGTGCATTAACTCCTCAAAATCGTTGCACTTATTTGTAAGTGCGCCGCACTTCCCTTTGAAGAATTAAATGATACCCGCATTAACTCACCAAGTGCGCCGCACTTATTTCTAAGTGTGCCGCACTTCGACCCCAAACTCAGCCTATAAAAAGGGACGAAAATCTAACACAAATATCATTCCTCTTATTCCATTCTATCATCCCTTCTCATATCTTACACACAGGCAATCTCTGTAGCCCTTAGAGATGAGGAAGGAGTGGTGAGGATCTTTAGGATCCAATGATCCAAACACCCCTCTAAACCGCCATGATACCACCATTCTCCACCATAAACCACCACTAAAACATATATTTCCAGAAGTTACTTGGTATATTTTGGGTTATCTCAGTAGCATTTGGTTGTTGGTTGATCGTGGAATCGTTAGTTTTGGGTTGGTGGTTGTTGTAGTCGAAATATTGGTATTGTTACTTTGCTTCTTATATGTGAAACATGAATAATATTTGGATGATTTTGCTATGATTTATGAATATACATGTTTATGAATTCGATGTTATCTTACTTGGATCATTGTTTATCTCTTGATATATCTTGCAATTGAAACAGGCCGAAAAGATTAATTGCCTTGATATATTTTGAATTATGTTGGCCATATGAATCAATATCATGCTTGTGAGAATGGTGTGGTAAATTGATAAACAACCTAAGTAGAATGATGTTTAAGACCCTTCCTTATGTTGACCGACCGGGTTGGGAGGAATTCATATATATGCATATTTGATATAAACCACTCACTTGATATTTGTCCAAAAGCTCTTTAATGAGTGGTAAATAAGATGGGATAAAAGTAAGGGTGGATCATCCCGGGCGGATGAAGAAGGTTTTGTTGAAGTAAAAAAAGAAGAAACCAGGTAGTAATAATGGAGGCAACAAAAACTTCAAACCAGTCTCGGTGAAACCAAAACCTCAGTATCGCCTTAAAGCAAAACAATCAACTAAAGGGGCGAATCGAAAGACGACTCCTTCTGTTGGTAAGAAGAATGTATCGACATCACGTAACGGTACTTTCTCCCTTAGTAACTCGTTTGAGGCTTTAAATATTAAAAATTCGGTTAGTGAGGAAGTTAAAACGAGTAATAAGGTTACTACGTCTGGTGTGAAAGAGGAAGGGCAAAGCTCAATCCCACTAGTAGAAAAAATTAATATGTTTGAAAAACAACTATCGAAGGGAGAATGTGTGCTTGTGAATGATGATGGTAAACCTGTGAAAAAAGTTGATTATTTGGGTGATCAGGATAGTGAGGATGAAATTAAATCTGTTGATAATGAAATAGCAAGTATTCTGGCTTCAAAACCGTGGGGTTGGATATGGTACTAAGAGCTTGCTAGAACAATGGAGGGAAACATATGTGAATGATGATTACGACCTATATGATGATAATATGTATGAAGCGATAATTTGGATATCAAAGTTCGAGGCCGTAATAAGAAATAATAATTGTTGTTTCTTTTGTAGCCTAGTCACTTTGTGTACCTTTCTTTAAGAAAGTAGTTTTGCCTATGTTACGGGTGGAGATGTAGGATTCACTATCATTCTTTTTACTTAACTGTTTTTTGGAGTAATAATATTTATCGGGAAAACCCTTTACCCAAAAAATGATGTTATGTATGAATGTCAGGATATTCTTAACAATATTCAATTTATATGCGATAATTTGGATATCAAGGTACGAGGTCGAATGAAGAAATATATTAATTGTTGGTATTGAGTCATTTGTAGTCTTGTCATAATAGTACCTTCCTTAAAGAAGTTGGTTGCATATATAACGGTTGTACTGAATTGTTTTTGAAGTAATAAATTTACCGAAGTAACCCTTTACCAAAAAAACAATTAATTAGTTAACACTTCTAATTCTATTCTCACATCATATTAAACTTTTACCAGCCATACACAACGCATTTCAATATTCATTCACAATGCTTCATCATCACCCTTACCCTGCTCCAGCAGAATTGGGTTAGTTCGACACTAAATGAAAGGTTTCAAATAAAAAGTTATTGGAAATTATTTAGTACTAAAAAAGTTTCCCAATATTTTTTGTACACATTTCTTCTCTGCCTAAATAAAAGTTGTAAAAGAAAAATTGGCCAATTTTCTCTTTTCCATTGATCTTTTTGACAAGTTTTTCTAATGAAAGTCATCTTAATTTTTTCGTTTACTACAATCAAAATCCATTTAATCTTTCCTTTTGCTGCTATCCTTATTAAAATCTATTTTTAAAGAGGTTGAAGAATTGACTTGCAAAATATGAAAACTAATGGACATTAATGCATTAAATCCTATACTTGCCACCGACCTCTTTCAATTCATGACACACTCTCAAACTCGTCACTCTTCTATTAAAATTTGTGTTCTATAAATTAACCAGTAGAATAAGCTTTTCAGCCAGGCTCATTTATCCAATTATTACAAATAATTTTCATGGCATCCACTTCCACCACAAGGTAATTGGATTCATTATACCGTACTTCTTAAAGCCACATTATATTTTTCTTTAATATTTTACAACTGTTTGATATTATCATATACAATTAAGCAAAAAAATAAATTGTTTCTGCAATGTATACTTAAGAGTCAAGATATATGGACGATCGTGAGTCATGTACGTAAAAATGCTCAACTGATTTAGTGAATAATTTAAAAACTGTTTTCTTTTCTTATTACAGTCAAGCAAGTGTTACTTCTTGTGTTCGTCGGAAATTATATCAAAGAAAGCTATGGACACCAGACGAGGATGCTATGCTTCTTAAACGGAAAAAGATCCTCTCATGTTCAAATGAACATGAGAGGTAATGTTGTGTTTTATGAGATTGTACATTTGAATTAAATAATCAAATGTACAATCACTATCATGTTCATTTGAACATGAGAGGATCCTTATCCTTTTTTAATTGATGATTCATGGTATAAATTGTCAGTTGAATCTAATAAAATTATGGTATACAATATTTTGTAGTCGCTAGTTGTAGGAAGAGGTGGCGGTATCGATTGGCACTACAAGAAAATGTAGAACAGGTGACGATGGTTTCTCGGGCGACGATTGTCGCCCGGGAAACATCGCTAAACGATAAAAATGCGTCCTACGTGGCACCAATTTTGATAGACTTTTTAGTCAAAGTTTTGAACACTTACAAAAAGGTTTCTCGCCCGGAATAATTTTGTTAAATATTGACCAAAAAATCAACGAAAAACTGAGCGGCAATTTTTTCCTCCCCTCAACTTTCCCGGCGAACAGTCCGCCCGTAAAACTCTTAACCAAACTTCACGCGGGTTTAAGTATATAATTAGTGTTAATTTACTTGGAAGGTGACGTGGATTTAAGATTCACGGGCGACATTTCGCCCATAGAAACGTCCGTTGAACTTTCTTGACCTTTTTTAAGGTTATTGGTTTATTACGGTGACGTTGGCCAGAGCATTCCTTGCGACATGGTCGCCCGGGAACATTGGAATTGGGCTTTATTTTGGTTTGAGCATTTGTTTTCATAGCTTATTTTGGGCTTAAGTTGTTTATTAGTTATAAAATATAGTAAATACTATATATTTATTACTTGTTAATTATATACTTGATAAATATAACTATAGTAACTGAAAATTCACGTATCACACAGACTTCTACACAGGGTTTCTTTAACAAGTATCCGATATCCGGGTATACAACTAACAAATAATATAGTGTGTTGCTTTGTATACGTTCTTCAAGATGCACCATATCGTTAAGTAACACAAAAACAAACATTCATTTAGTTAAATATTATACATACCACTTGTAGTAACAAAAGCGACTTAAAAACAGACACTTAAACATATTAGAACGATAATCATACGAGACTTACAAACCGACGCTTAAAGCATACGAATTACAATCCAAATGACAAACTACTCCAAATTAAGTTTTCCCATGTTATTATAAACCTCGTGAAATAGTGCGGCTAAATTAACTGTGTGTTGTTCCCCCGGATGCAATAACATATCCAGATCCACCGTTGCCTTTCGATTAACCGTTATCTTTATCAGCCAAGTGCTTGCATTTTGAGCTACTTCTGCATTTCTTGAATAAATTGGAGTCGATGAAGATATTTGAGAATAAATTGGAGTCGATGAAGATCCTGAAGAATAAATTGGAGTCTATGAAGATCCTGGAGAATAAATTGGAGTCGTTGAAGCTCTAGGAGAACCAACTAGTAGACGGACTCGTTTCTCTTTCCTTAAAAAAAATTACATCCAAAAGTGTTTTCGCGAGGTTGTTAAAGAGTAAAGATAATAAGTTTTAACAACTAACCACATTATTTATATATTACACAAAAAAGCATGTGATTGTTCATCTTTGATCATGGACATGCATAGTATAGTTTACCAATTGTTTTAAGGTTTATACGATCTCGCAGAACACATCTCCGACTGCCACAAGACACGCAAAAGCTTCGTATGGCATCCATCTCACCATAATACAGTGTATAGTTTGAGGTTATGATGGTAAGGAATGTGTATGATCTGTTTGTTAATTGGATGATAATATCTGCTTTATGGTAAAAAATAGTTTTAGAGAGAGTAATTAGCGGAAGTTACGATATCGAAAAGCATCATCGTGAAAGAGAAGATCAAGACGCAAATAATTCGCCAAAGAATGAGAACACTACTTATCCAAGTTCTAGCTTTACTTAAGGTGTTTCTAAGTAGTTTTGCTACCTTTGATATGACTATCATCGTTATAATGAAATAACATCTCGACTCATCCGTTGAACATCTAATGTACAACGATAACATATCGACTCATCCGTTGAACATCTAATGTACAACGATAACATATCGACTCATCCGTTGAACATCTAATGTACAACGATAACATATCAACTCATCCGTTGAACATCTAATGTATAACGATAACATATCGACTCATCCGTTGAACATCTAATATACAACGATAACATATCGACTCATCCGTTGAACATCTAATGTACAACGATAACATATCGACTCATCCGTTGAACATCTAATGTACAACGATAACATATCGACTCATCCGTGTAAACACTAAAGTTTAATATAAGAGCGATGGTTTTATGAACCATCAATGATTTTCCTGCTCGAAGTAGTTTGTCTGGGTGGAGTGGGCAAGGTTACAAGGCATGCCCTACATGTAATGAAGACACTCCATCTGTGCGTGTGTTAGGCAAAACAGCTTATGTTGGCCACCGAAGATTCTTAAAGAAGCCCCATAAATGGAGGAGGTCACTTGAATTCAATGGTAAAACCGAAAATGGAGATCCTCCTAGAGAATTTGGCCGGGATGCAATTATGACTCAACTTGCTAGATTGCCTACGCGTGTGACGGGTAAACATCCGAGGTTTGGGGGTGTGAAGATAAAATGCAATGTTCTTGTCGAGCTGAACTGGACTAAACGATCTATTTTTTACGAGCTTGAGTATTGGTCTTTTCTTACACTAAAACACAATTTAGATGTCATGCATATTGAAAATAATGTGTTGGAGAGTATCTTGAACACTTTGTTAATGAATGACAAATCTAAAGACACCGCCAAGGCAAGACAAGACTTGAAAAGACTAGGCATTCGAAGTGGCTTGTGGCTTGGCCAAAACAAAAACAAGAAGTGCTCGAAGTCTCAGGCTGCGTATTCTTTCACATCAGAGGACAGAAAAAAGTTTTGTTAGTTCATCAAAGGAGTTAAACTACCAGATGGGTTCAGATCCAACTTCAAGCACAAAGTCACCGATAATGATACCAGTATAACGGGCCTGAAGTCTCATGACTGTCATATAATGATGTAACGTTTACTTCCTTACGGACCTCAGCAATACTTGCCCTCAGACGTTGCAAAACCACTAATCGAGCTATGTTTATTCTTTAAGCAAATCTGCTCTCAAACTTTGATGGTGGATGACATGTTGAAATCTCAGATCAAGGTGATCGATATTCTGTGCAATTTTGAGCTCATATATCCTCCTGCTTTCTTTAACATTATGATTTACTTGGTTATCCATTTACCTCTAGAGGTCGTTTTCAGCGGGCCTATTCGCCCCTGCTGGATGTATCCATTTAAAAGATATATAAAGAAGCTAAAAAATTATGTATGAAATAAAGCTAAGCCGGAAGGTTCGATTGCGGAGGGTTATGTTACAGAAGAAGCATTGACTTTCAGTTCTCATTATTTTCAGGATGTTACCGTGAAATTTAATCGTCCCAAAAGTAATGTGGATTGCCCTCCTCCAACGTGTTAGTTTCAGGTGTTCAACTCACTATGTAAATTGATTGGTCTACGATCGGTTATTCGTATTGATCACCAAGAATTGAAGAAAGTGATATGGTATGTACTTCACAACAGTCCTGAAATCGACACGTACCGGGCCAAGTTTAAGAGGTACGTGTTTTTATTTTGAAACTTCTTTTTCTTAACTTATCTTTTCGACGACTTATTCTAACACCATGAACATTTTTCAGTGAATTTCCTAACAAAGACATGAAAGAAGAATTCCCCGGCTGGTTTGGGAAGCAGGTAAACTTAGACTTATTGTGTGTATTTAACTGTAAAAATAATGACATCATATTTTGTGTTCTCTATCTGATCTTATCTTCTTTATAGATCCGTCAACGTCACGTAGAAAATGACCCAGGTGTTAGCGAAAGCAGCGAGTTATTCGCTTTGGCTTGTGGACCATCACAGACTCCAATCTTAGTCAACTCTTGCGTAGTTAACGGTGTGAGGTTTGTCATGCACAGCCGCGATGAACATCGCACAACCCAAAACAGCGGCATTTGTTCGCCTGGTCCGGAAGGAGAAATGTATTATGGTCAGCTTGAACAAATCCTTGAGTTTTCGTATTTTTCGTTCAAAACTGTGTTGTTCCGAGTTAAGTGGTTCGACACTAGCAACAAAGGACGTATCCAAAATTTTGTCATTAGAAACAACATAACACAAATCAAGGCAAATGGTGAGGCGTTTAAAAATGATCAATACATTTTCGCAACACAAGTCAAACAATGCTTCTACCATGAAGGTATGGCCAGACGACCACTCGGTTGGAAGGTCGTCAAACATGTGAGTCCAAAAAATTTGCCAACGGGGGTGTCTTGTGGTAAAGGACGACCCTGATGTTATACATGTCGACAACTCATCTGATCTCGCACTTTTTACTAGTTTGAATGACTTGGAAATTGCGGCCTTGCATATAGATGGTCAATCAATAGATGTTGACGCACCACCAGATATCATTGATGTTGTTGATGAAGACGATGATATTATTGATGAGGAAGACCCCATGCCTCATGATTTAGCAGATTCTGATGATGAAGACCTCGTCAACCTTGATATTGATGATGGTGTAAATGTTGTTTATTCTAGTGAAGAAGAAAATTGATCTTTAGTTGTAACTTGTAAAAGACACTTATATATTTGAATGAATGAATGAAACTGTTGTGGATTGTTTAAATGTGTATATTTATTTGGATGTGTATGTATTTAGATGTGTGCATGCTTTTATTATTTTGTTCATGAATTTCTATATGTTATCCTAATGCTACTTGTACAGATGTCAGCAGATGTTGCACGGGGTTACGGCAGTGACGTTGGCGGTGATGATCATCCCCCTCCACACCAGATACCCACCGGTTGTGGGGGTTGCTTGGGCAACCGAGGTAAGAATTTTTGGATTATTGTAATACAAGCATAATCTTGATACATTGAATTTGCTTGCCTTGAATTTTTATGACTTTATCACTCACTTGATTTTGCAGGTAAGGGGGGCACCCGAAAAAACTCAATTTAGGTTGCAGGAGCTGGAGATGCGGGCAGGCAGCCATACCCGCCAAGAGGTCGGAAACCTCGGGTTTTTTTAAAGAGCCTATCCACGGATTTATATAAAAATAAAAGTGGCCCCGTCTCAAATCGGTTTGTGTTGGCGACAGATGAGACACCCTGATGCTCTCGGTAAGCATGCGGGCTCATTGGGCCAACAATTACCTTACTTGGGAGTCTGTTCTGGGAGTTGTTGATTGCACTACCCTTCTGCGTCAAGTGCCGGCGGAGCAGAAGGCGGGGGGGGGGTCATGGCTCGGATTAGGGGTATGTTATTTCATTATCCCTTTTATGTTTTTTTCTTTATCGTTGTTCATTTTATTTCATGGTGTTTATTTATCTAAATTCATTTATTTATTTATTATATAACTATAATAAACATATTTAGATAAATATATCAAATATATCTCTAACTTGGTCTTGGCTTTGTATATGATTGCTGACCCAGGTTTGTCATGCCATCCCCACATGGAATCCGTATCGCTGGCCATTTTCTATGCGGCCTTCAGCTGCATCTACAAAAGATCTACAATGGCAAGAAGATGCTCTTAAGGTAAGGCATTTGGATTCCTGACTTGGACGGGAATATCGACCTGGAGCGCGGTTAGACTATTCACGTCACTTCGCCACATTTTTTTGAGGTTCAATTTGGGATTGTGCAGGTTTGCGTTTGGGAATTGATCCCATGAACCGTGCCGGGCCGACCCAAATAAACAAAACCAAGCAAAAAAGCAAAGTTACAGATGCCGACAAGGAAATCTAGGTCTTACTATTACCGCCCTTCGAGATATGGAATGTAATAAATCATCATTAAAGTATTTTACATTAATAATTAACGCTTTGGTGTGGTTGTTTGTGCTTTGTTCATTTTTAATTTGTTTCTTATATATACGTGTGGTATGTGCAGAGGAGAGACATCAGCTACTAGGAGGTTTACCCGTCGTGTAATCCATGTCCTTCTTTATAGGAAAATACTGTTAACGGCGTATTCTTGAACCCTGGGACAAAGCATCTATATGTTTAGTTTTGTTTCTCAAAAACACTGTACTTTAATGATTTGTCGAGAAATATTGTAGTAACCCTGACTAATTATTTTAACTTATCTTGTTTTTTGTGGATTACATGTGAGGAGATGCTGAGGCTACGGGTTAGGATCCAAACACCGAGACAGGTGTGCCTTACACTGAGGATGGGATATTGGGCCATCGTTTTCGCGGGGGCAAGCAGTGGGGGCTATTCTCGGTGTTGGTTAGGGTTTTGCCAGGACAGGGCCGACGGTCTTTCATCCCCTCCGCCTCCTCCAGGCACGCACTCCTCTGTGTCGTTAAGCTAATAATAGAAGAGACTGTGCTAACGCGTCAGGCTGAACATGTTTCATGAGTTTATTTAGGAGTTAGTGATGACAAGTTTTCCCAAATCCTTTACTCAACATTGAGTCACTTGGACTGAGATAGGTGGTGGCAAGTAGAGTGGGGTCGCGAGGGGAGAGGGGAGAGAGGGGGATGATGAGCAGGGAGTGATGAGGACGACGGCGGAGGGACGGATGGGATGCAGGCGATAGTTAGGAGATGTTGGTGTAAGCATATTATGCTATTTTGTGTCTTATAGTACGTGTGTTTTGAAACTTGTTTTACTTGGCGCCCTTATGTGAATATTTGTGTACCCGTACATTTAGAACTTGTTATTTCTTGGTGCATTTTGGACTGGTATCTTGCGGATATAATGCCAAGTTTTGTGACTTCGTCACCCGTTTGTTAGGCTAATTGTGTTTATTCGGATTTTGGACGTATTTAGCTTTATTATATTCAAATGCGTTGATCGTATTGTGTTTTTGGATACAAGTTGTAATGTAATTTGGTAGAATATTATATTGGTTTTAATAGGTATGAGTATTATTGGGTAGATTTTTTTATGGAAATAGCGATGTGCAGGTAGATGCAGAGAAGTAACCAAAATAAAAAATTGCAGACTTATCCGGGCGACATGTCGCCTGGGATAAGTTAAGCGAAAAAAATTTATTAAAGGGTTTCCCGGCGACATGTCGCCCGAGGGAAGGAAGGGGAAGAAAGTCAATTTAAACACAAAAAATTATTGCCACGTTGACTAGTCAATTTATTTCAACTGTTTTCCGGCGCGACATGTTGCCCGGGATTCTTCGTAAGTAACTAATTAATCAAGCGTTCAATATTAATTCACTATCCCGGGCGACATGTCGCCCGGGAAAACCTTCCACCGTGGCAAATATTTGTTTGACTGAAACTGTGTGGGCCCCACGATGTCGCCCGGGTAAGTCGCCCAGGAACGTATCCCCTTCGAGCTTTTCCGCTCGACCTATCCCGGGCGACAAGTCGCCCGGGAAACATATCCCCAGCGACAAGTCGCCCGGGATACCCTGGATTTGTCGCTGGGGAATATGACAAATGTTGTAGTGTGATTCTAGTATCACACAGGTTGTCATTTTGCACACATCATCATCCCAACAACACTAACCTATAACTGAGCAACTCCATGTACTCTTATTGGATTACAGCCAATATATCTTATATCAGCATGTAACATAAAGCAATCAAACTTCGGTCTTATACTCACGGTAAAAGAGCTCTATCAATTTCTTGAAGTGTTTCTCTTTACAAACCCCACCCCGACCAAGGTAAATGTACACATTGATATTGAACACCAAGTTTCTTATCAGTGGCACTATAACACATTGATCAAATTTATGAGTGGGTTGATTTGGGTTGTGATTATCTCAACATGCGCTAAACAAACTATTAACTTCAAATAAAAAGGGGAGTCTATATTTTATGAATACAACCTCTTGAACCTTGCTATTTAATGACCGAAACCCGTTATTAAAAATGCCACGTAGGTTTATTTTGCCAGTTTTACTAGGTTTCAACCTGTAGCGTGTGAACATTGGTGCATATTAATGAAGAGGAATGCTACAACCACAAAACATTTACAAATAAATATCCACACAATGACATGTCTTCTAATTTGTGGTATTCTCTCTCTTACTTTTAAATGCAGATGTTCACACGCTACATTGGACGAACTTTCATGAAGAGCACCTGTATCGAGCTGTGGAAGTTTAATGCAGATGGAGTTATCTGGAGTAAGGTGGTAACCTATCAGCTCGGGCCCAACGATGATATTGGAGATATGTTTCCATTGCACTTGATGAGCAACGGAAAATGGCTCATGAAAGATTACAGAGAAAATGGTCGCATTTGTCAAGTAGAACTCAAGAAGAAGTATAGTGAAGATAAAGACGGCCATGATGAATACAAATTGTATTATCCCAACGTTGAGGGTTACCCTCTAAAATACACCGAGACGTTTGTGTCACCTAATCAGTATATGAAGTAGCATCTATCACTGTCATATTCTTTCAAAATGATTATCCTTGTATTTGTTTGTTTTCGGCAAACACATATGTTTTTTTCTATATGTCTAGCAAAAGAAAATTAAGACTGGTCTGTTTGATTAGCTAAAGTTCATTTTATAATCTTATATCAAAGTTTGAATACAAGTTTTAATACAAGTTTTAATCATGTACTGTAACTTTTAAATATAAACCTCCTTAATCAGGTGGTTGCGGTTATATGTGATTATCCTTCTATATGACTCTTTTGTCCTCTTTTAAATTACAAAGCTGACCACTATGTGTAATATGTTGGGTGTGTTTGGTTTAGGAGCGTTGAACGTTGAACATTGAGCGTTGTAAATTTTAATGTTCGTTTGGCAAGCAACAAGTTATGAGTTGAATCTCAAATACTGGTTATAGGTCACTACTAAACATGTGATCATTCCATGAGTCTATCTTTGAGGAAGGAATCCCAAGACTGTAGGGGTGAGCTTAGGGCAAAAACAGACCCGACAAAACCCGACCCAACTTGAAAAATGATTTTTCGAAATAGCATGACCCGAAACAAAACCGAAAGGCCTAATTCGATTTTGGTCGGTTATAGTTTATGTCAAATCCTAACCGAGTGAACCGAAATTTATAAATGGGCCTTCAGTATTTTGGTTGTTATTTTTGCTCCTATGCAACGTATTTTTCACATTTTTTCCGTAAAATCAAATGCCACAAAGTATAATTGTACAAAAACATAGCACATATAAAACTCGTGCATATACTTTGAGTAGCAAACCAAGAGTAATGTTTTCATCTTTCATAGGGACAAAAAAAACCACAAGAGTAGCTAATATAAATTCAAAACATTATTTTCTTTTTTTCAAGATGAATCAAGTGTAATGTTTTCTAATAGCAAACCATAACGTTATTTTTTTCCACTAGTCAAAACAATCAAACCATACACAAATCCATATCCAATTAAGGGCAATGTGTGCTTGGCTTGGGAGGTTGTTGGAAAAGATGTGTGCTTGGCTTGGGAGGTTAGAAAAGATGTGTGCTTGGCTCTGAAAGAATTTTTCAGAAGTGATAAAATCCTTGGAGAGGTAAATGCTACCCTTATTGCACTAATTCCTAAAATCACTACGCCTACTAAAGTGTCTGAATTCAGACCCGTAGCATGTTGCAATGTCATTTATAAGTGCATTAGTAAGATTCTTACTAACAGAATCAAGCATGGTCTCAACAATATTGTGAACATAAACCAAAGTGCTTTTATCCCTAGGAGGCACATACAAGATAACATTCAGCTAGCCCAAGAGCTTATGAGAGGGTATAATAGGAAAAATAGTCCAAAGAGATGTGCTATGCAAATTGATATACAAAAGGCTTATGATACAGTTAACCGAAGGCTTTTGGAAGATATTCTTATGAAGTTTGGATTCCAGCAAAGATGGTAAAATGGATCATGGCTTGTATATCCTCTTCTGCATTTTCTATATGTCTGAATGGAGAGTCATGGATATTTTAAGGGTGATAAGGGTCTCAGGCAAGGAGATCCTATATCTTCTTACCTTTTCACTTTGGTAATGGAGGTCTTCAATCTTATCATGTGCAAAAATGTCAAAGAGTCCACTGAATATGGTTACCATTTTGGTTGCAAGGATCTTAAATTGTCCCAACTTTGCTTTGCTTATGACTTATTAGTCTTATGCAAAGGAAATAAAGGCTCTTTGGAAGTTATTAAAAAGTCTTTGGAGGAGTTTAGTCATGTATCTGGTCTTAATCCAAATTTGGGTAAAAGCACCATTTTCTTTGAAAGCATTAAAGAAAGAGATAAGCAAGATTTGTTGGAGATTCTTCCTTTCAAATGTGGAAAGTTGCCACTAAGATACCTTGGGGTTCCTCTCTTAGCAAAAAGAATAGGTGTTCAGGATTGTAAAGTTTTGACTAACCAAGTGGAGGAAAGGATAAACTGTTGGAGAAACAAGTCTTTATCATATGCTGGGAGGGTTCAACTTCTTGCCTTAGTTCTATCCTCAATGCAAATTTATTAGGCTTCAGTGTATTTTCTTCCTAGCACAGTGATTAAAGATTTAGACAAATTGTTCAAAAGGTTTCTTTGGAATTCTGGTGATTCTGCAGGCCAGGGTTGCTTGGAAAATAGTGTGCAGGCCTAAAGATGAAGGAGGATTGGGCATTAAGCCTTTTAAACAGTGGAATGAAGTTCTTCTGATAAGGCAATTTTGGAAGGTCATTAAAAATAAGGACTCATTGTGGGCTCAATGGGTAAATAAAGTGATATTAAAAGGAAAGAGTATTTGAGAGATATGCATTGATAAAAGTGATAGCTGGGGGTGGAAAACAATGTTGAAGATTAGGGATTCTATCAAAGAGCATGTTTGGTATAGCATTGGAAATGGTAATAGTATATCTGTGTTTTATGACAAGTGGTGTTTAAATGGTCCTTTATGTGATTTCATTAGCAAAAGAGCTATCTATAATGCTAGAATCAAAGATAATGTGGTTATTGCTGATATAGTGGCTGGTGATAGATGGAAATATCCTGATGACTGGTTATCTAAATTCCCTATTCTAAGCACTATCAATCCTCCTATTTTGCAAAAGGATAAAGAAGATGTGGTTCTGTGTAAGGTGTCAGTAGGGTCGGGTTGACCGGACCCGAACCCGAACCCGATAAGGCTTATCGGGTCGGGTTAAATCGGGTTTACAAATCTTGTCGGGTGGTTTTCACCTGAACCTGATAACCCGATATTGTTATCGGGTCAGGTTAGGGTTGAATTATTTTTCTTATCGGGTTATCGGATCAACCCAATAAGACCCGAAAAATGCAATTATTTTTAAATAATATCTTATAAGCCAAATTAACTTTTGTTAGGAATTAAGGGCCTCTACAAAGTTAATACTGCTGAATCAACTTAGTACTGCTCAGATTATAACTACCAGTATTAACTGGTTAGTACTGCCAGAAGAAAGTTAGTACTCCAGTACTAAACTTAATACTGTTGGAGGACTTTATACTGCTGCATGAAGATTACAACTGTTGAAGAGATAAAAGCGTGTTTTGTGATATGTATGGACTGATTCAATGTATATCCTATATAGTTAGAAGATATGTTGATATCTTATAGAAGTTTAGAAAATTTGTGGTTATCTTGTAAAGGACTCCTTGGTGTATAAAAGGAGATCCTAGGTTATGGTTTAGAAAAATGCATCAATCAGTCTTTCCTTGTATTTATAGCTTCAAGGTTGTAAACCCTAGTACTAGACAGAGTACTCGTATTATTTATCATAATAATATTAAAGCTTTTTGGTTATATTCATTGTTCATTCATTCTATTGCATTACAGTTTACTATTACATAGATATTCTTCTAAGTATTAAAGAGTAGATTCCGCATACTCTTTAGTATCAACAAAGTTTCTAACATAGTTGTCTTGAATCTATTCAATATAACTAATCCTTTTTACAAGGTTTGCAAGATCTAGTTGGGATCAACAAGTGGTATCAGAGCCTGGTGGCTCGTGATCTAGGATCTACAAGGTGTTTTGGTGTCGCATCTATGAAGGAAAAGAGGTATGAATTTTCTGTCTTGGTTATCATGTTGAAACCGGTGATATTAAGGTTTTTCAGCAACCCTAATTTGATATAACAGGAAGTTTGTTTAAAAAAAATTTTGATTGGTTCATGACAACAAGATGGTTGCTGATTTGTTACATAATTCAAGCGTTCTTTGGAACTTATTCTATGAAAAGAATCATTTGGTGAGAATGATGAATTAGTGACAGTTTAGTGACAGAAAAAGTGTCGCTAAAAGGTGTCGTCTGGATACTTAAAAAAAGG
>BQNB010008369.1:63518-90204 GCA_026074375.1 Tanacetum coccineum | reverse complement strand
ACATACAATTTAACAAATAAGCTCCAATATTATTAATGATAATAATACGAATACTCTCAAAGTATTAGGGTTACAAAGACCCTTAAGCTATGAATTCTACATCTAGTTGTATATTTGGTTTTGGTTTTGGTGCTGGTTTTTGGTACATCAAATTTTATGCCCTAGGACCTCCTTTTATATGTAACACCCCCAAATATGGGTAGCAGCGGAATATTGAATATCCAAGGGCATTACTTCATAGATCAATAGTACAAGATATGAGAATGACCACTAAATGTGTCATTTTAAAAAGATACATTTGATTAACAAAATACTTGTTCATTACATAAGCTTATGGCTTCAAATTGTTCGACAATATAAGTAAAGATTTCGGTTTATAACAAATGTTCCCAAAATGTAATACACCCCAAATCTTTAGTACTGACTCTCCAAAGAGTGACCCCCAATGTATCTTGGCACCTCGTGCCCTATTGACCTGAGAAAGACATGCTAAAAATGTCAACATAAAGTTGGTGAATTCATAGGTTTATGTATATCAATTAAAGAACCGCAAGATTTCTAAGTGTATGATTAAGCAACAGATGCAAACATCATAAAAAGTAATTACATTTTCCTAAGCTCATGACACTGAAGCTCGACATGTATGAATGCAATAAATTGCCAATAATGCCTGCCAACATTTGCCCATGAATGATGTTCTAACCCGCAACATCCCAAGTCTAACATGGTATACGTTTGTTGTCAGGCAAACCGGCACAGTGAGCGCTACTCACCCAAACGAGATGTCAATCCTAAATAGATCTATTTATAACACTTGCACTCACAATCTAGTTATTGACAGTTCATGATAATGGGCCAGTGGGTTATCGCTATTTAGGCAAACACGTAATCAATGTATAAAATGTACACTTGCGTCCAATTTGTAAAACAAAGCATGTCCTCACCCCAAAGATGTAAATATTTAAATAATTGTAATAGCATGGGGCTATGAAACTCCTTCGGTAGGCTAGTCACATGTGAAATGTTAATATATCCAAGTATGGCCAAATGATTCACACAGTCAATTACCTAAGTAAATCTACGGCCAGTTTTGTCTTACCAAGTTTAGGGCTAAAGATTAATGGTAAACTACAATAAATTGCTAGTTTATATATACTGTTTATCACTTGTGTGGTGGTGCTTATTTTTATTGTATTTGTCCTTACTGGATGCTCTTGGAAGGTAGAAGATTACACACGTTCCAAGTATATGTATGACGTTATAATATAATATACCATTTTTATTAAAGTCGTGTTTTAATTTGTATAATATCGAATATAGTGTAACTTGTACGATACGTTTAAGTGTTTTATTAATTCACTTTTGTTTGTAAAATACCCTTAGGTTTTATATATTTACAAAAACTATCTTTATGTTTATGAAAATATAATATTTACATTTTAAACCCTTTGGTTTCTACATTTACACCTTTACTCAAATTTTACACAAATTACACTTTAGGTTCTTATACTTTCAAAATAGCCCTTTAAGTTTCTGAAGTGACCAAAACAGTCCCTAACTTTATAATTTAGTTTTGACAGTTTTAACCCTTAAGTTTACAATTTGACACTTTTGGTCCCCTAACTTGAAAAAATTACATTTTAAGCCCAATTAAGTTTTGAAAAGTAGTAAAAGGTTTCATTGGGCTCCAATTGAGCTACAGGTAACGTATGACTGCTATAATAAGCTCGGATGAGCTTATTAGTGATATTGGTGCTTGTTGGTGTCGTTAAGTCCATTAGAAAATTTAATGGTCCAATTAACGGGTTATAAAAGCACATAAGCTCTCATTTGGCTTATATAAGCTTATATGAAAATGTTTGGCTGAAAAATAAGCTCAGGTGAGCTTATTTGAGCTTATTGGGCTTGTTAGCCCAATAACTTTAACCCGAATTGTTTTTAAAAGTCCATTAGGGTTTCAATACACGATCCAACTTATTTCCTAGCCTTAATAAGTACTTAGGGGTTTGTTTAAGCTGTTTTTGTTACTGGTTATCAATAAGCCATAAGCTCTCGGTAATGAGCTTTTGGGTCCATATTAGGCCTCGCTAACGACCACTAGCACCAAATTAAGCTTGCCTAGCATTACTTAGTCACAATTTATAACATGCAATCATTTAAACAGTTAGTATTACTTTTCCAAGCCTTGCCATTATGATTTCAAGTAAAGTTTACGTATAAATTTAGTCATTTCGAGTATATAGTTGATTGCTCGTTTACGTTGGTTTACTTAAACAGAAGTTAAATGAAAATGTTTAGCCCATATTAAATCATTTTGTACATACTTTATCGTGTCCTAGCACCACACAAGTCTTGTAAACGTATTCATATGTACGTGTACCATGCATAGGTTGAACCATGCATGTTCACGCTCACGTTAACTTGTGAAACATAAGTTATCGTGACCCGTACGACTAGATAAGGAGAAAACGAATGTGATCTGAATGTACACGAGTTAGGACTTGACTTACAAAGGTCTTAGCGATTTGTTTTCGCGTTTACGAGAGTAGAATGGCAAACCAAATGTAAACACGATCGAATAACCAAATCCTAGCTTAACCTGAATCCTTAGCTTATATGTTCCTCCTAATAACCTTGTATGTGATCCTTAGAATGCTAGTGTAAACTAGAAACTAAGTTGTGTCGTGTTTGTGTGGGTGTTATGTCTCGGTTATGGTGACCCAAAACAAGAGAGAGCGATAAGGTTTTAATTGAGAGAGTTTGTGTGTTTTAAGGGTTTCAAAAAGTGTTATATGTCAAGTGTAGATGGGTATTTATAGGCTTATGAGCTAGTTAAATTTCCTGATCCTAATCCAAGGCCAAACCGAGCCCTAAGTTGGTGGTTTTAAGGGTTCTAGTTATCAAGACATAGTTTTGTCTTAAACCACCTAGTACATTTCTTAATTACATGATCAAGGTACAAGATTTACATGAGATTTGAAGATCTTTGGTTGTATATATGTTGTTTGTGGCCGCGGGTATCAAGAGGCAAAAGGAAGGATCCAATGAGGTTATTATCCTTTGTGTATTAGCTAAGTGAACATTTAGTACATGTTTTAATTATACTTAGGTTGTACATGTACTTAGTTGAGGGCTATAAGAGATTTTCTAGTTGTGTATATGCATGGGACGAGTAGGATTAGAGGGCAACGGTAGGTTTTTGAAATCTTATTAAGATTATACAAGTACAAGGCTTAATTAAAGGGTATTGTACAATATTGTGTAAGTATCCAATGTTTGGTGGTTTTTGTTTACCCCTATTCGGCATAATGGCTTATTAACACAGAATTATAATTATTTTGTGTTTAGGTATTAAAAGTGGGTTTTGGTTTGTGTCTAGGTATGTTTAGTATTTCCGGGGTGTGTCTAAGGTATTTTTTCACGAACGTAAAGCCTTTTACGTGAACAACAAAATAAAATAAGCAAGTTAGTTATTGTTTTCCTAAAATTTCATAACACTTGCTTGACGTATACTCTTATTTATTGGTGACCGTTTACGTTAAATAATTATTTCTAGTCTACGCGATTTAGCTTAAAAGTTAAATTAAAAGTAAAACCGTATTGGACTAAAATAAATAGTGAAGAATAATAGAGTCGTAAAATGACCTGAAATTGAGAAATGTTATAGTCTCACCCGTTAACAGAGCTTTGTCTCCAAGCTTCAGATCTGTAGTGGAGACGAAGCCGTTTTGTGAAATAGCTGTGGGTATTTCTTTTTGAACGAATCTTCACGTTCCTAGGTAAACTCAGGACCTCTCCTAGAGTTCCAGCGAACCTTAACCAATGGTATCTGGCTTCGCTTTAATCGTTTGATCTCCCATTCCATGATTTCAACGGGCTCTTCCACAAACTGGAGCTTATCATCAACGTGAATTCCTTCCAACGACATGGCTAATGGTTCGTCAGCGTAACATTTCTTCAGATTAGACACATGGAAAGTATGGTGAACCCTGCTCAACTCTTGAGGAAGTTCCAGCCTGTAGGCAACCTTCCCAACCTTGGCTAACACCTTGAAAGGTCTGACATATCTCGGGTTCAACTTGCCCCGCTTACCGAATCGTACAACCCCTTTCCAAGGTGAGACCTTGAGCATAACCATATCCCCAACTTCGAACTCCATCGGCTTTCGCTTCAAATTAGCGTAGCTCTTTTGTCGATCCTGAGCAGCTTGAATTCTCTGCTTGATCAGGACAATCTTTTTCGTTGTTTCTTGGATCATTTCCGGACCAGTCAGTTGAGCTTCTCCAACTTCGGCCCAGCACACAGGTGATCGACATTTTCGGCCATAAAGTGCCTCATAAGGTGCGGCCTTTATGCTAGCGTGATAACTGTTGTTATATGAAAATTTGGCTAATGGCACAAATGCTTAACCCAGCCTTTGCCAAAATTGATCACGCAAGCACGTAGCATGTCCTCAAGAGTTTGAATAGTCCTCTCGCTCTGACTGTTGGTTTCTAGATGATACGCGATACTCATACTCAGATCTGTACCCAAAGCTTTCTGAAATGATCTCCAGAATTTTGATGTGAACCTCTATACGAAATCACAGATGGTTGATACATGTTATTATGTGTCTTGCTTACTATCCTGGTTCAGGTACAACCTTGCAAAATTGTCCAATGGGTTCATTCTCCCTTAATTGGCAAGAAGGTGCAGATTTTGTAAGCGATTCACATCACCAAGATGGTGTCAAAACCTTGTGACCGACTTAGGAAGCTTGTGATAAATCCATCGTGATATTATCCCATTCCACTCGGGTATTGCTGGTTTGTACTAAACAAATCCTGATGGGCCTTTGATGTTTACGCTTGAATCTTTGCAACATGTCAAGCACTTGCTAACATATGTCGGCGCATTCAGCCTTTCATATTAGGCCACCAATATAGCTTTTTCATGTCTTGGTACATCTTTTCAGAATCGGGATGGATAGAGTACTTAGACTTATGGGATTCGTGCATAACCACGGATCTTAAGTCACCATAGCAAGGTAACCAACTTCTAACATTTAAACATAAGGTTCCATCGGTGCGTGGTTCCAACTTTTCCTTGGGTATATCCTTTCTGATCATACCACCTACATCTTCTTTATCAAGGTATCTTGCGTTTTCAGGGCTTCGATCTGTGCTTTTGGATTTGTTGGGAAGATCCAAGACACTATAAGTTCATAACTAAGGTCGAACTCGCATTGGCTCAATCCGTTCACTTACGGCTCAATGCTGTCGGCCATACGTTGCCTTCCACGGGTGATAACGGAATGTCACATCGTAATCACTTTGCAATTCAGCCAACGGACGTTGCATCATGTTCAAGCTCCTTTTGGTCAAGAATGGGTTGTAGACTTTTAGGTTTTTTTTGGGTGAACACGGTTGCATTTGTTTCCATCTTATATAATGGCTCCATATCTTTAGAGCAAAAACCACCGATCCAAGTTCTAAATCATGAGTGGTGTAGTTCTTCTCATGAATTTTTAGTTGTCGAGAAGCATAGGCAATCACCTTCTCTTTTTGCATCAATACAACACCTAAACCCTTGTGTGAAGCATCACAATAGACTACAAAATCTTTGCTTCCCTCAGGTAAAGCCAGAATTGGCGCATGTACAAATTTTGCTTATTAACTTAAAAAGCGTTTTCTTCTTTTCTCACCCAATCAAATTTAATTCCATTTCTGAGTAAGCTTCGTCATTGATTAGTAATCTTCGAAAACCTCAATAAACCTTCGATAGTAACTGAAAGACACTAAAAAATGGCGGATCTCGTCCGGTGGTCTAGGAAGATGGCCCATTCCTTGATAGATTTATAATCTTTGTTGGATCCACATGATACCTCTGCTATCATTGACGTTGACCGAAGAAATTGTACATTCGGTAATCTAACAAATTCACACTTTGAAAAACTTGGCATTACAACCTTCTCCTTTCTTAAGCATTCTAAAATTGCCTTAAGATGTTCTTCGTGCCTTTTCACTGTCTTTGATAAATAAGTATATCATCAATGAAGATGATTACGAACTTATCCAAGTAGGGCTTGCACACTCGGTTCATGAGGTCCATGAATACCGCATGTGCGGTCCGAAGGGCATAACCTGAAACTCATAATGACCATACCGAGTTCGGAATGCCGTCTTTGGAATGCTTTGTTCTCGTACTCTCAGCTGGTGATAACCCGTTCTCAAATCTATCTTTGAATAAATGTTGGATCCTTGGAGTTGATAGAATAAATCGTCGATCCTCGAGAGTGGATAACAATTCTTTACTGTTAGCTTATTTAACTCTCGGTAGTCAATGCACATCCTGAATGACCCATCCTTCTTTTTGACGAACAAGACCGGGGCTCCCCAAGGTGAGGAACTAGGTCTTATGAAGCCTTTGTCGGAAAGCTCTTGCAGTTGTTCCGATAATTCCTTCATTTCGGACGGTTCCAATCGATACGGTGCTCGAGCTACGGGTGCGGCTCCTGGAATCAAGTCGATCTAGAATTCCACCGGTCGAGCTGGAGGAAGACCCGGCAAGTCCTCGGGAAACACTTTTGAAAAATCTCGAACGATTGGTACGTCCTTAAGTTGCTTTCCTTCCAACTTGTCCACCTTCTTCTTGGTGGATATTTGTGCCAAAAAGATCTGACATCCTTTCGCCATGTACTCTTGAGCCTTTGAACATGAGATAATGGTCAACCGAGATTCTCTGCCGTTGTTACCTTCGTTACCACAAAAAATTAAGGTGTCATTCCCATAGGGAATTCGAACCAGTTTCTCATCACACACGATCACGACGTGACACCTTCTTAACCAATCCATGCCGATAATAACGTCGAAACTACCCAGTTCTACGGGCATTAGATCTATGTTGAACGAATGGTTTAAGAAATTTAAAGTGCAACCCGTACAATAGTGTCTATCCCGACTATTTTCCCGTCAGCTAATTCGACGTCATAACTATTTTCTAATGGAGTTGGGGCGATGTCAATCAGGGGGGGGGAGTTGGGGGGGGGGAAAAAACTAAAGTAGTAGATATAAAGCTTCTATCGGCACTAGTGTCAAATAAGATAGATGCATAGCGGTTATTTAAGAGGAACGTACCCGTGACGACATTAGAGTCCGGGTTCCTCGATGCATTCCCATTCTTCTTCGCATTTCCAACTGCGTATACCAAGCCTTGTGCATTCCCATTTCCCCCATCCTTATTCTTTAATTTTGGACAATCTCTCTTGAAATGTCTTGGAGCTCCACATTCAAGATAACCATTCCCTTTGGGAACTGCCCTATTGTCCTTCTGAGCATTAGCAACATTTGCATTGCCAAAACCTCTGCAGTCGCGGGCAAAGTGCCCTACCTTGTTACATTTGTGGCATTTCTGAGTACATGGGCCATTGTGATGAAAATGGCACTTGGTGCACTTTGGTAAAGATCCACCGTATGTCTTCTTTTCACCCGACCCCATATTGTAGACCTTAGCGATATTCTGTCTCTTGAAGGGTTGTTGTTGATGGCCATGGTGTTTCCTGGATGATCGTCGCAGCCTTCCTTTTGTTGTCAGTTTGCCTTTCCGCATAGGTGCAGAGTTTCTGATCCATCAAGTCGTTGGCCAACTCAATAGTCTCATCCAACGTCTTGGGTCTGGAAGACTTCACATTTCCATAAATGTTATTAGGGAGTCCACTGATGTACTTGTCAACCTTCTTAGTTTCATTAGCAACAAACTTGGTACATATCAGGGTTAGCTCTTGGAAAAGTTCACTGTATGTTGGGACATCGTTCCCTTTGACCTTTAGGTTCTACAACTCGATTTCTAGTTTCTTGATTTCACCCTGCAGACAATACTTGTCCGTCATTTTCTTCTTGAGTACTTCCCAAGTCATTGAATATGCATCAGGACCTAAGGTTCTTATCTGGAATATTCCCCAGTAATGTAGCCCTTACAGAGTGCAGGTGGAAAACTTAAACTCAGATTTTCAATAGCACAACACTGATATTGGAAAAATGATTCCATCTTTTCATCCACATGGTTAAACCGACAACGCCTTCATTTCTTTAAAGTTAAAAATGGTTGACATTTCATGAAGTCAGCATAAAAACAAGGGCGTGTAGTTTGCACATTCCTTCGGTTATCCCCGTGTGAACTATGGCTTCCATCTCCATTGGTGGAGTTTCGCAGAAAAGCTTGATCAATCATAGCTTGAACGGATTTTGGGGTCATGTTGTTTGGGTTGGTGTTGTTAGGAGGGGTATTCGGTCCTCGTCTTGTCACAGGTGCCATGATTCATCTAAATCACAAGAGACAAAGTGAAGGTCTATGACAAGACATACAATAATTTCAAATGAGACAACAACACAAGAGGAGGTATATAGTATAACATAAATTTCTATTTCAATCTGTAATCATGGAAAATTTTTAACAGATGAAATTGTTTTGGATACACAAATAAAATACCAAAAGAATCGAAGTTATGCTAGCGGGGGAGACCCTAATACTTAACATGCCTGAACAACTTGCCTAGCCAAAGTTAAATGACATAAACTATAGATGTGACTATCCGCATCTCTAGAAGCATCCTGGTGATCTGGAACTCTAACATCTGGTCCTGGTTGTCTAGCTCTCCTCTGCTGCTCTCGTAGTGCTAACAACTCGGCCTGCATGTCACCCATCTCTCGCCTCATGTCTCTCATCACACGGAGAGTCTCTACTATCTGTGCCTGACGCCTACGGTCAGTCTCTCGAAGCTCTGCCATCTCAGCCTGCTGCATCTGGGAGCGAGTCTCATATACCTGGTGTTGTGTCTGAATAAGAGTACCCTGCAACTGTAGCTGTATCTGATGTGCATGGAGCTGGGACTCGTGTACATATACCTGCTCACAGTGTGTCTGAAGCTCATAATGGTCCCGCCGGACTCATTCCTATCCACATGAGCCAAGGCCTCTTGGGAAGCATTATGCCTCCTCTACAATCTGTATGTCTCCCTTGATGAGCTTCCTATCCTCCAATATGCAGTCGACCCGCTGCGAGTCCATAGTGACTCGCTGTGATATGCGAGTCCTACTATCCTGAGCGTCCTATAGTAGAGCATATAAGTCCTGTGTATCATGCTCATGGAGCTCAACAAGCTCTGTAACCCTAGTATTGACCTCTCCCACGGTCATAGGTGCTATCTAAGGAACTTCCTCTGCCGGATCCACCCAAGTATCCCTAATACCATACCAAAACTCTCTAATCCCTCTTCGTCTCTCTTTAGCATCTAGAGTGCTGACAAACCCCATAGTCTACCCCTCGACTCCAGTAGGTCTTAGTAGTAGACTTCCCAGACATCCATACCTGGGGCTAGGGCAAACAAACACGACCTCTTGAAGGTGCCGCTCGGACTCGGGAATATCAATCCCTCGGTCCAGGCAAGTGGTGGTATGTATAGGATGGTGGTAGTGGTTGGTAGTGGACGGTGATGGTATTGCACGGCAGTACCGCATCAACAAGGGCCTGAGTAGAGGCTATCCTGAGTGTTTAGATTTGGGTTAGACACCCAGATGATGGTAGTAATGGTGATGGCACAGGTAGTGGTGATGAATGTGCAGATGGGGCCGTGCACCTAGCAAGGCGCTCCCCTGCAAAGGGTGGTGATAGTGAGATAGGTTGTGATGGTGGTGGAGTAGGCATGGCTAGAATTCTATCACCTCTGCCTCTGGTGGAAGGGATATGGAAGCTGAAGCCGGACAGTAATCCTAGCTCCAGTGGTAGTAATGTCAGTAAAGGGTGGTGGTGTAACAGGCTCTGTTGCCTCAGGTGGGGAAACAAGCTCAATAGTAAGCACAACAACAGCGAAGTCGGCCTGGGCTAAGTGTCATCTCCTCCGTTATCATCCTCATTTCTTCCTATTATCCTCATTCCTCATCTCAGCTTAATCCCGTGTGAACGCCGTCATCATCATCTCCATCATCTTCCGTCCATGGGATAGTTATACAAGGTCATCCTCTGTCTCATCATCCTTATATACCTTGGATCTCTTCTGGATCCGACTCAATAGATATCCGGGTTGACTAGCTGTAGTGAAAACACAGGGGAAGGTTAATGGTGCTCCTCAGACGAAAACATATGCTCATCCTCATTGGTATATACTCAGGGTACATAGGGGCTCTGGCACATAGTCAGGATATGTGCTTGTATAAACTTAGGCTTCACGCTCATCCTCGTCCTGTATTACTGGTGTGTCTGTTGGCTCCTCGGGGCCTGTATGTAATCAGTGATGTGTGGGGCTACCGGTGATAGGGAGTCATCGTATCCGTATACGAGGACCCGTGGAAAATCACCGTCCGAAGCTCCCGTCAGGTCCCCAATATACCCTCCTAGCTCAGGAGTCGGTGTAGACGGAAGTGTAGGTAACAGGAGATGATGCAGAAGACATGGACTGCTGTAAAAAAAAAAAAAAAAAAAAAAAAAAAAAAAAAAACAAAAAATAACGTATATAAGTATTTAATTTTAAGACTCTTATTGTAATGTACGTATATAATTTTATATACTCATATTTCAATATCGCAAGCACTTACTAAACTACTAATGCCATAAACATTGTATGTCATGCAAGCACATATAGGCTAGATTGCAAACAAGGAATTGTATGTGTGTCAGTGCAAAACCTTTTTGTGGAATGCAGTGGTTTGAAAAATGGTTATAGTCCAGACAAAAAACTTTTGACTGGTTCTATATAACCTTGCCTAGTTACCATCTGTAACACCCCCAAATCTGGGTGGCAACGAAATATTGAATATCCAAGGGCGTTACTTCATAGATCAATAACACAAGATATGAGAATGACCACTAAACGTGTTGTTTTTTAAAAAGATACATTGGATTAACAAAATACTTGTTCATTACATAAGCTCATGGCTTCAAATTGTTCGACAATATAAGTAAAGATTTTGGTTTATAACAAATGTTCCCAAATGTAATACGACCTAAATCTTTAGTATTGACTTTCTCAAAAGAGTGACCCCCAATGTATTGGGACCTCGTGCTCATCTTATTGACCTGATGATAACATGCTTAAAACGTCAACGTAACGTTGGTGAATTCATAGGTTTATGTAATTCAATTTTGAAGGACACAGATTTCCAAGTGTATGATTAAGCAAAGATGCAAAAACATCATAAAAATATTTACGTTTTTCCTAAGTGATGACACTGAAGGCTCGATATGTATGAATGCAATAAATTGCCAACATTTTCCCTTGAATGATGTTCTAACCCGCAACATCCCAAGTCCGACATGGTATACGTTTGTTGTCAGGCAAACCGGCACAGTGAGCGCTACTCACCCAAACGGGGATGTCAATCCCAAATAGATCTATTTATAACACTCGCGCTCATAATCTAGTAATTGGCAGTTCATGATAATGGGCTCAGTGGGTTATCGCTATTTAGGGAAACACGTAATCAATGTATAAAATGTACATTTACGTCTAATTTATAAAACAAAGCATGTCCTCACCCCAAAGATGTAAATCATTTAAATAATTGTAAAGCATGGGGCTATGAACTCACCTTAGTAGGTAGTCCCCTATGAATGACAAATATATCCAAGTATGGCAAATGAATCACACCGTCAATATACCTAAGTAAATACGGGGCCAGTCTTAGTTAACCAAGTTTAGGCTAACGACGTAAGGCAATAAAAACTACTATTAAATTGCTAGTTTATATATACTGTTATCACTTGTGTGTTGGTGCTCATTTTTATTGTATTTGTCCTTACTTGATGGCTCTTGGGAAGGTATACGATTACACACGTTCAAGTATATGTATGAACATTATTAATAAATATACATATTTTTTAAGTCGTGTTTTAATTTGTATAATATCCGATAAATATTATAACATGTACGATACGTTAAGTGTTTTATTAAAAATTACTTTTGTTTGTAAAATACCCTTAGGTTTTCTATATTTACAAAAACAGTCCTTATGTTTATGAAAATATAATATTTACATTTTAAACCCTTAGGTTTCCACATTTACACCTTTAGTCCTTCAACTTTACACAAATGAGCTTATTTAGGCTTATTGGACCTTATTGGGCCCGTTAAGGTCTAATAAGCAATTTACATGTCCAATCTTGTTTTCAAAGGTACGTAGGCCCTCATTAGGCTTATTTAAGCTTATTGAAACTGTTTGGCTTAATAATAAGCTCGGATGAGCTTATTTTAAGCTTATTGGACTCGTTAGTCCAATAACTCTAGCTCGAAAGGTTTTCAAAGTCCATTAGAGTTTCAATACACGATCCAACTTATTTTTCTTATCTCATTAAGCTCTTATGATTATAATTAAGCTGTTTTTATTGTATGGCTTATTCAAATAAGCTAATAAGCCTCGTTAATGGGCTTCCGGGCCCATTATGAACTCGATAAGCCTTTTAAGATTTTTGGCTTGATCTCTTAAGGTCCATTAGCTACTTAGACTTCTTATAAGCCCTAAATTTCTGTGTTACTTCCCCCAATAAGCTGTTAGAGCTTATTTGGCTGTTGGGCCCGTATTGGGCCTCATAAAGGCTTGATAAGTTCGTTAGTGGCTCGATAGGACTTATTTTCGTGATTTACTATCTAACGAATTTAATAAGCTTCTTAACCCTTCTATAAGCTCGAGTGAGCTTAATAATAAGCCATGGTTCCCCACTAACGGACTGTTGGGCCCATTAACGTCCGTTAATGGACTGTTTGGCCCAACAAGGCCCGTTAGTGGCACGTTAATGATATTAAGGCTCGTTAGGAATACTAGTAACCCAAGGTAAGCTCGTTTAGCACACACAATGGTCGCGTTTATCACATGCATTCGTTTAATAAGTTCGCATAATCTTTCCCAAGCCAAGCCATCATGTTTTTATGAAATGTTTACGTATAGGTTTCATGCATTTAGGGTATACGTGTTAGTTTTCATATTGGTTTCCATTCTTGTAATTTAAACGCAAACGTTTAAGCCTTAGCTCGATATTAAACCATGTTTTACACATTTTAACGTATCCTAGCACCACACAAGTCGTGTATATGTATTTATATGTACGTGTACCATGCATGGGTTGAACCATGCATGTTCACGCTCACGTTAACTTGTTAAACACAAGTTATCGTGACCCATACGACTAGATAAGGAGAAAACGAATGAGATATGAATGTACACGAGTTAGGACTTGACTTACAAAGGTCCTAGCGATTTGTTTTCGTGTTCACGCGAGTAGAATGGCAACCCAAATGTATACATGATCGAATAACCAAATCCTAGCTTAACCCGAATCCTTAGCTTGTATGTTCCTCCTAATACTCTTGTACGTGATCCTTAGAATGCTAGTGCAACTAGAACTAAGTTGTGTCATGTTTGTGTGGGTGTTATGTCTCGGCTATGGTGACCCGAAACAAGAGAGAGCAATGAGGTTTTGATTGAGAGAGTTTGTGTGTTTTAAGGGTTTCAAGAAGTGTCATATGTCAAGTGTAGATGGGTATTTATAGGCTCATGAGCTAGTTGGTTTACCTAGTCCTAATCCAAAGCCAAACCGTGCCCTATAGTGATGGTTTTATGGTTTTCTAGTTAGTCACACATGGTATTGATAATACCTCCTAGTACAATCCTTAATTACAAGATTATGGTACAAGATTTACTAGGATTTGGAAATCTTATGGTTTGTGTATGGTGTTGTTGCTAGCCGCGGGTATCAAGACACAAAAGAGACCAAATGGTTATTACCCAATGTACATTAAGCTAATTTGGAGACATTAAGGACATGTTTTAATTACTTAGGTTGTACATGTACTTAGTTGGGACAATAAGAAGATTTCCTAGTTGATTTACCATATGGGACGAGTGTTTTATGGGTTTGGTTTATCCATTTTTGGCCAAAGTGACATATGAACACAAGAATTGAATAAATTTTGTGTTTAAGGATTAAAAGTCGGTATTGGTTTGAGTCTAGGTAAGTCTAGGTATTTTCGGGGTGTGTCTAAAGGTATTTTATTGTGAAACGTAAGACTTTTACGTGACCAATAAAAATAAAATGCACAAAGTCAATAATTATCTTCTAAATAATTATATAACACTTTCTTGACGTAAACCTTAATTAATTTGTGGCCGTTTACATTAAATGATTATTTCTAGTCTACGCGATTTAGCTTAAAATTTAAATTAAAAGTAAACGCATATTTAACTAAAATAAATAGTGAAGAATAATTGAAGTCGTAAAATGACCTGAAATTTAGAAATGTTACAGTCTCCACCCGTTAAAAGAGCTTTGTCCTCAAAGCTTAAGACCTTGTAGTAGATGACGAAGCCCGGTTTGTGAAAAGCTGTGTGTATTTCTATTTGACCAAGTTTTTACGTTCCCAAGTGAACTCAAGACCTCTCCTAGAGTTCTAGTGAACCTTAACCAATGGTATCCGGTTTTGCTTTAATCGTTTGATCTCTCGTTCCATGATTTTAACAGGCTCTTCCACAAACTGGAGCTTATCATCAACGTGAATTCCTTCCAACGACATAACTAATGGTTTGTGAGTGTAACATTTCTTCAGATTAGACACATGGAAAGTATGATGAACCCTGCTCAACTCTTGAGGAAGTTCCAGCCTGTAGGAAACCTTCCCAACCTTGGCTAACACCTTGAAAGGTTCGACATATCTTGGGTTTAACTTGCACCGCTTACTAAATCGTACAACCCCTTTCCAAGGTGAGACCTTGAGCATAACCCTATCCCCAACTTTGAACTCTATCGGCTTTCGCATCAAATCAGCGTAGCTCTTTTGTCGATCCTGAGCAGCTTGAATTCTCTGCTTGATTAGGACAATCTTTTTTGTTGTTTCTTGGAGCACTCACGTCCGCTCTTTATTTTCTGTTTTAATTTGCTTGTGTGTGTTATTAAAGTAGTCTTGAATGATTGTAGTCACAAACCAAAACCGTGCGTCTCTCAGATGAAAACCCCCCTTTTTAACCTGTCTAGATTAGATTAGTACTAAAATAGGATTGCATAGGTTTGATTAGATTAGTTACTTAGAATAGATCAATATCAAATATATAAAAAATTAAGAGATTTAACCTCACTTCAAGTGTTCGACACCCTACTTACCACGAATCTACCACCGACCGGGTACATGGCCCTGTTTAATGCTGTTGTTTTTGGTTTACGTAGGCGAAAAATATTAATTTAACCTTGAAGATCCATAAATACACACCACACTATCTACACATCAGGCATTAATGGGATCGAGCTATGGTGACTTGCATACAATAAACGATGTTTGAGATGATGTGCAATATATTTCTACTTATGAGCAATTTCATGACAAATATATAAAACATGGCTTAAAAATGTAGCGAAAACAAAGTATGGACCTCCAATCCTCCCATCACACTATTAAGATTAAGCTATTCATTCATTAATTTAAATATTTTATTTGAAATGTATGAATTTTTACAGACTAAAAATAAATATGAACGCATAAATAATTTTAACATCCAACAAAAACTTCATTAAGCCTAGGTGTTTCTTTATTCATAGTGGATGGCGCCTATTAACAAAAGTAGGTGAGTTTTTATTGTTAAACCATCCATGATGTTTATTGTGGAGGTGGAGAAGGAGATACAAAAGATGGGAGGTGGGAAGATCTCAACATGATGGAGAACATGATATGAATTCATCCCTATGAGTATAGGATGAGTTTTTTATTGTGGGGAAGCAACATAAACAATGAGCTCCATGGAAGTTTAGATATTGAGGAAATGAGATAGCCCATTAATGGTTGGTTGAGCTGGTTGAGTGTGGTGGAGGTGGTGATGATAGTCTAAAATGTGACAAGAGGTCGTGATAGGAGAAAGCGATGGACCGCTCCGCTCTCCTCTCCCATGGGAAGGGTGATTTGGGGAGTGGAAGTAATGCTCGCTCGCTCTCGCGCTTTGGAGGAGCATCCAATTAATAATCAGAAAATGATTAGGCAGGTTGAGGATAAGCTGTGTTCTTAAAGAAAAGGTGGATAATTTGGTTTTTGATTTCAAAAGAGGATGAGGTGGTTCCTAGAGTAGAGGATGTGTTTCTTTGGTTGATGGGAGTTTTTGATGGTGCATTGGGTGGTGATGGAGATGATGATTTTGCTATAGGAGATTGTGTATGAGTGTCATCATCTTCTTGGGTTAAATCCACAAAGAGTTATATTGGTGGAATGATGGTGAGTTTAATCTTCTTAAAAGGGTTGGATAAAGAGGCTTGAGTAGAAGCCATAGATAGTGAAGAAGAAGAAGAAGAGTATGATGAAGATGATGAAGAGAAGTAAGGGAGATGATCATTATTTAATCAAGAGGTAGTGGATTATTTTGGTAAGGCATGGTTATAGAAGATTAGGATTCCAAAATGTATCTAGTAAAATAGGGAAAGGTCAGCTGGGACTATGATAAAGTTGGTCAACTGCATAGAGAAAAGAGAAAACGATAAAAATCTCATGACTCCCTGAAGACGGTCCCATAAATATTTGGAACGGTCCCAGATATATATATGGGGGCCATCCTATATTTCTAGGGGCCGTTCTCTAGAGGTTACGAGATTTTTCCAGTTTTTCCTTTTTTTAAACCTGTGCAGAAAAAGGGAATCCTAGATGCGCCCTTTTTGCAGCCATTCCTATTTCCTTAAGAATCATCTAAATGACAAGATAAAAGTAAAAAGATTGAACAATCAAACCACAACACCGAGAATTATAGTGGTTCGGCTACGAAGCGCTTCTTCGCCCTACTCCACTCCTCGAGTATCTAACTCGAGTTTACACTATGTCAACAAGCTCCCTTCAGGCGGAGAAAACCATTACAAGTCGCTTATACCAATTTCCAACACTAAGCTAAATGTCGAGTTCTAATCTTAGCTAGAACCAATCTACCACTTCACCAATGTATTCTAAGGCCTAAAATACTAACCGACACACAATTAACACTTTCGGATTTATACACTATCCGGATCTACACAACTACACAAGAATGAAAATATAGATATTATATCTAGAAAAAGATTGGAGAGAAAGCACTAATCTAGAACACTTCGTTTCTTGACGAATATGAGTGTTCTTCTCTTGCACTTGAGGGAATAAAGAAAGAATGGATCACTTAAACAAGATTAAGCAAGTTAGTGATCAAAGATTAGAAAGATATAAAGAGGTGTAGAGAGAGAAGTAGAACAGAAACTGTGTGCAAAAGGCTTAGAAAAAAAGCCAGGGAATAGTGCAGTATTCATAGGCAAGAGAGGGGAGCGTATTTACTGTAGACGGTCCCACAGTCCCATATATATATGGGGACCGTTCTACCTATCAGGGGGTCGTCCTAGGTAGACGCTCATGTTTTTGTCTTTTAGTGTGGAAATGTTTATCTGGTGCAGTTTTGTCCATTTTGGGGGGAAAGAACCAGATTTTGAATTTATATAAATAAATAAAACATTTCTTAATTTATAAAAATAGTTTGTATATATTATTTTCATAAAAAGGTTTTATTACATTTGTAAAAATATAAAGTTTAAGACAAAAAGGTATATCTTTGATCACTAATCAAGTTTAATGATTTGTTTATACATACCTTAAGTGATTTACGTCGAAATGGAAATTTACAACTAACAATGTGTATACGTTTATTTTTATCGTAGAATGTTTTTACATTTTGTCATCTACAAAATGTAGAGAGGTAGAAAAATATAAATACCATTTTTAGACATTATTTGTATTAACATTTTCAACTCTTACCCAATGGCTCTAGTCAGTGCAGCATGCAAAAACCACGCGTTAGGCCAGTGGTTCCACTTGTACGAAGCCACGGCCTAGAAGGGTGGTAGGAAGGAAGAGTTAGAATCAGTCAAGAATCTCATAATGAGAACCGACCCCTGCAAGCATTTCTCAGTAAGTTAAGGTGCAAGCAGTCGACAATGGGATCCAAGCAGTTGCAGAAACTACATTTTTGTAGGCTATAGTAAAAAGACATGGCAATGGATCAAACACTATACCGGCTAGAAAACAAGGTTGCATTTTATGACATCCAGTGTTTCTAATGCCAAAAACATGAATGACCGGTTGACCGAATCATTATAGCCAAGCAAGTACCGTCCAAAGTAAAAGCAAACTCCACCACCAAAAACCATTAATTTAAAAAACACAGCCCTGCTAGCCGGCAAAGTTACACCGCCGAACCGCATGATTTGGTAAAACGTAAGCCTTCCTTAAGGAGCATTAAGGGTGCTCGATATAACATTACCGCAAGACACAGCGATGCTTCAAATCATATTGAGCCCCTCACTACCCTTCGAGAATCATTCAGATCGGAATTTGGCCAACAATAGTCTGCCTGCTCCCTATTCCAAAAACCTCGATGATGACTGAAGATGGATATGATAACGAAACACATGTGGACAACATACAATTAAGTGATTAACCCACCAAACCAACTGCTACATTATCAAGGCACCAATTTTTTAATCCTCCTAGCCGTTGGCTCAACTTCGAGTTGGCATGTGAATAGAGCTAGATCGAGTCGCAGCTCCACAATGTACTCGAGTTGTCCCACTCCCTGGAGCCAATCATCCAACCAGACGAGTTCACAACAATACTGGCTCTAAACCCCTGTCTGGACAAATGTGATATAGAACTCGCTACAAAACACGATTGCATTTTATGTCATCCAGTGTTTATCATGCCAAAAGAGTGAATAACCGGTTGACTGAATAATCATAACCAACCAAGTACCATCCACAGTAAAAGCATGTACCACCACAAAAACCGTACATTTGAAAAATACTACCCTGTTAACCGACAGCATTACATCATCGAACGGTAGGTGACACGCAATTAACCAACCATGAAATTAACCTACCAAACCAACTGCCACATAAGCATGGCTCTAATTTATTAATCCTCTAAGACGTCGGCTCGGCTTTAAGTTGGCATGTGAACATAGCCGAATAGAGCAGCAACTCTATAATGCATTTTATCCGTCCCACTCCCTGGAGCTAATCCTCCAACCAGGCGAGTTCACAATAGTACCGGCTCTATACCCCAGCCTGTACAAATGTGATATACTACTAGCTACAAAACACGGTTTGTCATGCCAAAAGATCAAATAACCGGTGGACTCAATCATCGTAGCCAACCACGTACCATCCAAAGTAAAAGCAGGCACCGCTACCAAAAATTGTACATTTGAAAAATAAAAGCCTGTTAACCGACAACATTACACCGTTGAACAGCATGATTTGGTGACACACAAGTCTTACTCAAGGAGCATTAAGGGTGCTCGATATAGTGTTACCGTAAGACGTAGCGATGCTTTAAATTATATCGAGCCCCACACTGCTCCTCGAGGATTTCTTGCTTCAGAATTTGGCCAGCGGGCAATCTTCCAGATTCCTGTTCCAAAATCGTCCATGTTGATTCAACATAAACTCTTTTAATGTGATCATTTGTCCATTAGCGCTCAAAGTCGCCATCATGCTCATCACCTTATCTGCAACAAATACAAAATAGATGGCTAATATCACTAATACAAAACCTTAGAGAATAACCACACAAATACAAATACCTTATAGATTTAACCATACAAATACAAACCTAACTCTAAATGAAGCCACTTTACCACTAAACATACAAATCTATAGTACATCTATAAAAATCCATGATGAATTGCATATCTGAAATCCCTTATTTCATCCATTTCAAAGCTCAACAATCAGAAAGCAAATCAAATAACCAACCCAACTACCCCTAAAGTTGACAGTAACCACATATATGCAACAAAAACAGGCATGCAGCATCAACACCCACATGAACAAAATTAAGTGACAGCTTAGAAAAAAACATATAAATGTCGCACCTATGATCACATACCGGACTTATGACAAAGCTTAAGCAAACACAATCACAAAACCACAAAGTAAAAGAAGAAATTGAAATACCATACATTAATGAATCAACTTTTTTCAAATAGCAAAACCCTAAACGATGAGCTATACATCAGATCTAACCCTAGTATATATGTTTAGAAAGAGAAAACCCACCAATCTAACATTAAAAACCACTGAAAAAGATAATGAAAAACAAGTGTACAACATGTAATTAATTCACATCACCAACTACCACATAAGCAAAGCACACACAAAGAATATTTTTATTCGTCAGCCATCGGCTCGGCATGTGAATAATGTCGGCTCAAGCCGCGGCTCCACAATGCACCCAAGCCGACCTACTCCCTCAAGTCGATCCATTGGCTCAACGGCTTCGCAACAGCTGATGATGTGTCATTTTATACACTTTTTCGGGATCATTTAACCCCCAAATTCATGCAAATATGCTCTATTATTACACTAAATCATTTCTTTTTTGTGTAATTAGCACTTGGATGGAATACACGTGACTTGAGCTCGATTCGAGAAGAAACAAGGCAAAACACAACTTTTTAACTTCGCAACCACCATCCAGACGTGGTCACCAGTTATGCCTAGAAAGCTTATTTTAGAGGATATTTTGTGACGATTCAGGTTGTGGAGACTGCGTCACCACAAGGACCATTTTTGCAATTTACTATTGATAATATAACAAGTTTGTTACCTAGATGTGTAAATTAGTGAGAGTACATTTCTAATAAATAGACTTAACCCTTAAGAAATGCAACTCTTTTGTTCACTTTCTTCGCCCCCTCTAGAAAGATAAAAGAAAAAAAGAGTAATGGAATTACTTCACGTGTTTGATCTCATTATTTAAATTACGATGGTTCATTTGAAATTAGATGGGCTATAAAATCGCAAGTTATGGTTTGATTAGAATTGAGAAAAGATGGATAGGATGGATGAACAAATTTATCAACTTCATAAATTAGTTGATGATAATGAAGGTTGAAAAAAAATTGTGTCTAGTAAAGAATAGCAAGATAAAATTTCTTGTGTCTATATATTGGTTGAAATAAAACAAGGATACACTGATATTTAATATATTTGATAATTGCAAAAATGTATATACTTATAAAATTATTTACATTATTAGCACAATAAATTTGGTATACTAGATTGTGTAAAAGAAAATTGTAAACAATTTCGAAAAACTGAAAAAGTTCAATCCTATTTAGCGGAATCAAATTTTTAATTATGTATTACTACTTATTACAAGTAGTTTACAAAATAATGCTTGTGACAAACATGTAAATATATTGTAATGCCAAGAAAGCATGTGAACTTGAATATTCGTAATGATTTACAAAAACTGTGATTGTGTAACACTAACGTCTCACGAAAAAGTGTACAATCACCTTGGGATTACGATCTACATACGTCTCACGCACAGTAAAAGGCATCTACAAGTGTTTTTACGAATTGGATGGCAATAATTTATTTAAAAAAGGGTATTATATTTGTCGTGACAAATATGTACGAAGAAGCATGCAAACATCTTCGTATCATAAATTTAAATAAAAAAACTTTACTCAATTTAGTTATTTTATTATGGTATCACATATTTTCTATACATCTAATGTATAAATAGTGTTACCTTTTTAAAATTGAAGATTCAACGTGTTTTCAAATATAAAGATTAATGAATGGTGAAAAACGTGTATACTGTAGTGACATGTCATGGTTCGCGGTAACTCTAATCGAACGCACAAAGAAGCGGAGAATCAGGTCAGCGCGAAGCATATTAAAAACCTGAACTCTTTAGGAATGTTGACCACTCCGCCTTAAACTTCTCTTATAGTTTATTCTAGTGGATGAGCTGTACTTCCCATGAGTCCATAGCGTCCAATTTTAACCATCAAATAATTCTTTAATTGGAATTACACATTATGAACTATTATATAGTCCTTTATAAATCTGATTTCCACTAATAATTAGTCATGGTTTAATATTTTTTTTTCGAAATAAACTTTTATTTTCTCACAAAGTCTATACTTAAAATAAAAACAATATTATACATTAACACTAATTCACATAAACAAATATTCACATCAAAACCCTCTCGAACTCTCGCGCTCTCGCGCACTCGCAAAATTTCAATATACGATTCCTAATTATCTACTAATTAAAACATCTTTCTTAATATTAGGCTCCTTCGTCCTATAAAATCCGGCCACATCCATCGACATAATCGATTGCGTAAGCCTTATACAAATATACACTACATAGCACATAAAATTTTAAAACCACTTTTAGGCCTCATTAAAACATGTCAAGGTCTTCCCTAGCTTTTAAAGTCGTGGATCGAAACCACATAAATTTAGTGTTCTATGTTTTAGGTCTTGGCTCGTCTCTCATATTTGATAATAATTTTAACAATAAGAGTGCGAAGATCAATATCATATATCGTTCCATGATCAAATATGCATGTATTTATCATGGATACCAATTAACAATTAATCTAACATAAAACCGGATCAATTAACAATTTAAACACATCAAGTTTTATTCATAAAATTGCATACAACCTAAAAATCGTCTAATTAATTTTAATAACCAATAAAAATTAGATCTTGATGCATAAAGATCGAATCTTGATGCATAAAACGCCCAAAGGGCTTAAAAATTAATCAAGAACCCTAATTTGTTTGTCCAATTTTATTCTTGTAATTACAAATTCATATATGATGGCTCGTGATGCCACTGTTGGGATTTTAGATCTAATTAACAATTAAACATATCACGAGTACGCAGCGGAAAGATCAAACACGTATAGAACTCATAATTAACAAGGGATTGAAGTGTATACCTTTTTGCACGAAATGATACACCGATTTAATAGGTAACCGTTAACACCGTCTTCAATATACGCGTGTGTATAATACCACGCGAACCACCAAGATCAAAAGTATGATCTCTCTAAGTTTCCACACACAATACGTTCTTAGCAAACAATGCGTATGCTAGTACTAATAGTGTTTAACCAAACGATCTCTTCGTCTTTGATTCAATCAACACACGAAACAACTTCTTGAGATTAAATCACAAAACAAAACCCTAAAGGGTTGTTTGTTTGATCACACGACAAGGAGGAGGAGGGAAAACCGAAACCCTTGTGGGGTTGTAGGTCCGGTCGAACACAAGAGGGCACAAGAGAGAGGTTTAAGGTTTTTTGGTTTCAAGATTATTTACAAAACACCCTAAGGCCTCCTTTTATAACCTTTGTGATCTTGGTGAGAAAGAAAGCAATCTCCTTCCATATGGAAGGAGATATTCGGCAGGTTAGGAAAGAGAGGACAAACCAAATCTTTTCATTTTTTTCCCGATTCTGCATATCAGTCCTTTAACTATTAACGACTAATATTTATTCTTGTTAAACCTTTAACTATCGTTTGTTTAAACATTAATTAATATATTACATTAATATATTAAATACATTGTTCTACATATTAACGTGTGCGTCCCCTTAGGCTTGAATAATTTCCGGACATATATAATTTATTTTTGTTCATATTCCAACACTTCTACAACATTTTGATTAATTTTTTTTACAAAGAATATGTACATTAATATAGGTGTAACATTTTAATATTAAAAAGGAAAATCTTAGTTTACATTTATTTTAAAATTTTGATTTTAAAAAAATGCTAACAACAAATCTTTACTCTTCACCAAATAGCAAACGTTTTATAAAAATGACAAAAATGGTCCATGTAGTCACTCAAGATTACAAACATTTGAAATTTGTTTTTTTACAAAGAATATATACATTATTATAGATAGGGCTGAGCAAAATCAACCGAAAAAATCAACCGAAAACCGTACCGAACCGACAAGCCGAGCCGAACCGACCATTTTCGGTTCGGTTTTCGGTTTTGTATATTTATGGGCTTCGGTTTCGGTTTTACTCGGTTCGGTTCGGTTTCAGGTTAAAACCAAGAAAAATATGCCTAAACTATTTATTCGGTTCGATTTTGCTCGGTTCGGTTCGGTTTCGGTTCGGTTTCAGTTTTGCTCGCTTCACTTAGGTTTGGTTTTCGGTTCATGTCTTTTTTAAAGTCGGTTTTCGGTTCGATTTATTTTTTCTGTTCGGTTCGATTTTAAACCGATGCTCAACCCTTATTATTGGTGTAACATTTGAATATTAAAAAAGAAAATCTTATTTTACTTTTATTTTTAAATTTTAATTTTAAGAAAATGCTAACAACAAATCTTTACTCTTCACCAAATAGCAAATATTTTACAAAAATAGACAAATTGGTCCATGTGTTACTCAAGATTACAAACATATGATACCTTGTAAAATAAAAGTCCCTATTCGTTTACTTCGATTTTCATAAACAATCCTTGAATTAAATATTGGGATTGTTTGTGTAATAAAAAGTCACATAAACATCCTTATGGTTTACGCGTAGCTTTGCCGAAAACATTTTCCTCGCTATTTGCGATTACAGAAAGAGTCCCTGGGTAAAATCTAGAGACTCTTTGTGTAACGAACACTTGCGATTACAAAACCGATCCGTAGATAAAATATAAGGACTGTTTGTTTGACTAAAATATCATAAATAGTCCTTATAGTTACCTACCTATTCTGAAACGACCCATGAATTAAATCTAAGAAAAGTTTATGTAGCAAATAAAAAGTTCACGATAAAACCTTGCACCTGCGACAAAGCCCAGGTAAAAACTTCTATTAACTGATTTGTGGTCGTGGTTAAATTTCAGATTTTCAGTAGTAAACTAGCTTTATGTTCAGCTTGAGCCCACAACAACACATCTAACTTGAGCTTAAGACGAAGTTTTATCAAGCTAATCACCAGGGCCGTCTTATGGATTTCGGTGGCCCCGTGACATCACCATAAAGAGGCTCATAAACACACACAAAATACGCATGTATCGAATTAATTAAACTCAAGTCTCATATTGTTTATATATATAATGAAATGCATGAAATTTTTATTAGAATATGATAATTCACCATTGAAGGCTAATTGATTTGCTTCCCTTCAATTGATAACAACTATCATATATATAGGATATAAGAAAACATTCTAGAATCGTTACCATGGGCTTGAGCCCAATACAAATTAATGACTAATAAATACTAATAAATGTCTTGACTTGACTTGGATGATGATTATTGACTCTTGACTTTTATTGTTGAATGTTGACTTGATTTATACAAGGCTAATACTCCCCCTCAGTGTGAGCGGGAGATCTTCGGACGTTCAGGCTGGAGCGAAACTCAAGAAATAAAGCTGTGGGGAGACCCTTAGTAAAAATATCTGCATACTGAAATCTGGAAGGGACATGAAGCACACGAACCTGACCGGAAGCAACATATTCTCGAACAAAATGAATATCAATCTCGATGTGTTTAGTACGCTGATGCTGCACAGGATTAGTAGACAGATACACAGCACTCACATTATCACAATAGACAAGAGTAGCAGTAAAGAGAGGAGTGTGAAGTTCAAGCAACAAATTCCGAATCCACGCAGTCTCAGCAACAACATTCGCAACACCTCGATATTCTGCCTCAGCACTAGAACGAGACAATGTAACCTGCCGTTTGGCAGACCAAGACAAAAGGTTATCACCAAGGAACACACAATACCCGGAGGTAGACCTACGAGTAACAGGGCAACCAGCCCAATCAGCATCTGTATAAGCAGTGAGTTGACTAGTGGATGAGACATAAAGCTGAAGTCCATGGTCAATAGTCCCACGAACATAGCGCAAAATACGCTTCAAAGCAGTAAAATGTGGATCACGAGGATCATGCATGTAAAGACAGATCTGCTGCACAGCATAAGATATATCTGGGCGTGTGAATGTCAAATACTGAAGGGCACCTGCAAGGCTTCGATATAAAGTAGGGTCACTGACAGGGTCACCATCAGAACCGAGTTTGGACTCAGTGTCCACAGGGGTCTTGCATGGGTTACAATGCTGCATGTGAGCGCGCTCAAGAATTTCCTCTGCAAATTTAGACTGAGACAAAAACAATCCAGACTTCGATCGCTGTGCAGATACACCAAGGAAATAATTGAGAGAGCCAAGGTCAGTCATAGCAAACTCACTATGAAGTAATGTAATAATGCGCTGTAAGAGAGCAGTAGACGAAGCTGTGAGTATGATGTCATCCACATATAAGAGCAGATAAGCAACATCCGAACCCATGTGATAAACAAATAGTGACGTATCGGTTTTACTATGCTGAAAACCGACACGTGTAATAAAGCTAGCAAACCGCTGAAACCATGCCCGAGGAGCTTGTTTAAGCCCATACAAAGAACGCTGCAAATGACAAACATAATCTGGGTGGGCAGAATCAACAAACCCTGGTGGTTGATGCATGTAGACTGTCTCATATAACTGGCCATAAAGAAAAGCATTCTTCACATCAAGCTAATGAATAGGTAAATCACGTGTCACTGCAAGACTCAAGACAGTATGAATAGTAGCCGGTTTGACGACCGGGCTAAAGGTCTCATCACAATCAATCCCCTGCTGTTGACTGCGACCATTCGCAACCAATCGAGCTTTATACCTGCTCAACGAGCCATCTGCATTAAACTTATGCTTGAAAAGCCACATAGATCGAACAATATTAACATTAGCTGGACGAGGCACAAGAGTCCACGAGGCACAAGACCCGAAACAAAGTTTTTCCTAAAATTATTAAATTTGTGTTAATATGATTACAAATTGTATATAACTTCATAAAGAATCC